>JAVFBZ010191631.1:0-14482 GCA_032466195.1 Katharina tunicata
TGATATCTGAATACTCCACAGCTTAGATATTGGTACCTCGTTCGTATGACCAAAAGGCCCTGGGCTCCCGGTCTAATGTGAAACGAATTATGTTCTTATAGAGTTCAAAAATTTCTTACACATTTTTTTTTTCCAATTTTAAAATAGTGATATTCAAAAGTCAGAGGTGACCAATTTGATTTCACGTGACATAATGCAAGACGTTTGTTTAAGACGTTGTTATTTCATATAATGTTTTGTTTGTTTCACCAGACTATTTTTAGCTGAATTGTTGACATACGCAACGCTGCCATCACGGGTGTCAATCAATTACGCATGCGCAGAGGAGTAAACATCTATCTACAAAAGTTGTTCGAATCGAAATTGAAAGTGCCGACTGTCAAGTGTTGCAGATCGTAACTTTTGATTCTTCACTTTGAACAATTTTAAGAAAATTATTGAAAAACAAAAGGTCAATTTAAAATTTTTGTTTTTTGTTTTACTTCAATTAGAACAAACGAAAATTGAAAATTGAACGCTCGTTTTTCATTTTTCGTTATAAGGACTGAAGACACAAAAAACGAAAATTGAACTTGTAAGTGTTACACGGACCCTATACACTTAAAAAAGAAATATCCATTTTAGTTCATTAGGAGTTCACATCGCGGTACCACGCAGCACATGAAATACGGGTTTGCTGTTCCTTGCGTCATTTATTACCAATAATTCTGGCAGCTAGGAGCTAGTGTTAATATGATTTCACCCAATACGCCACGATATGATCCAAGACTGACATTCATCTTTCTCAGTACTTTGTGACACAGTCGCTAAACAAACTTACTCACCACGTAGTCTATAGGATTAAGTCAATGTCATGGAAACTAATGGAACAATTGTTGACTTTAATTAACACGACAACACATAGTTTGGCTTTAAAAGCTTTCCAAGTTATACATTGCGATATTACTCTGGCGTCATCACGAAAGGTCGCTCGGTTTAACAACACTGTTTACTCTGCATGTTTACTCCAGAAATATCATTTTGCCAGAGCCTGTCAATAAACTTAAGGCACTTAATATAAACACTCCATAAGTCAGTACCTCATGTCCTGCTAAAATTGCATGTACCTTGCAAACATGTATGTCAAAATCGGGTACCTCGCAAACATATAATTCAAATATCGGACCCGTACCATGAATAGGAATGTTTCAAATGTTGAGTATCTTTAAAACTCAAATATTGGGTTCCTTGGAGACATATGTTTCAAATATTGGGTATCTTTAAACCTCAATTATCGTGTTCCTTGGCGACATATGTTTCAAATATTGGGTACCTTTAAAACTCAAATATAGGGTTCGTTGTTTGACATATGTTTCAAATATTGGGTACCTTTAAAACTAAAATATCGCGTTCCTTGGAGACATATGTTTCAAATATTGGGTACCTTTAAGCCTCAAATATCGGGTTCCTTGGAGACATATGTTTCAAATATTGGGTACCTTTAAAACTCAAATATCGGGTTCCTTAGAGACATATGTTTCAAATATTGGGTACATTTAAACTCAAATATCGGGTTCCTTGGAGACATATATTTCAAATATTGGGTATCTTTAAACCTCAATTATCGTGTTCCTTGGCGACATATGTTTCAAATAGTGGGTACCTTTAAAACTCAAATATAGGGTTCCTTGTTTGACATATGTTTCAAATATTGGGTACCTTTAAAACTCAAATATCGCGTTCCATGGAGACATATAAGCCTCAAAAATCGGATTCCTTGGAGACATATGTTTCAAATATTGGGTACCTTTAAAACTCAAATATCGGGTTCCTCTTAGACATATGTTTCAAATATTGGGTACATTTAAACTCAAATGTCGGGTTCCTTGGAGACATTTTTTTCAAATAGTGGGTACCTTTAAACCTCAAATATCGGGTTCCTTGGAGACAGATGTTTCAAATATTGGGTACCTTTAAAACTCAAATATCGGGTTACTTGATATTTTTCAAATATTGGTTACCTTTAAAACTCAAATATCAGGTTCCTCGATATTTTTCAAATATTGGGTATCTTTAAAACTCAAATATCGGGTTCCTTGGAGACATATGTGTCAAATACTGGGTTAACTTGTAAACATTTCAAATACCGGGTTACTTGGAGACATATGTTTCAAACACTGGGTTAACTTAAAAACATTTCAAATATAGGTTACCTTGAACACATGTATTTCAAATATCGAGTACAATTTACACATGTATTTCAAATATCGAATACCAAGAACACATGTATTTCAAATATCGAGTACCTTGAACACATGTATTTCAAATATCGAGTTCCTTGAACACATGCATTTCAAATATCGAGTATCTTGAACACATGTATTTCAAATATCGGGTACATTGAATCAGGAAATGATAAGTATATTGTATTTCAAATATCGGGTACATTGAACACATGCATTTCAAATATCGAGTACCTTGAACACATGTATTTCAAATATCGAGTAACTTGAACACATGCATTTCAAATATCGAGTACCTTGAACACATGTATTTCAAATATCGGGTACATTGAACACATGTATTTCAAATATCGAGTACTTTGAACACATGTATTTCAAATATCGAGTACCTTGAACACATGTATTTCAAATATCGGGTAAATTGAACACATGTATTTCAAATATCGATTACCTTGAACACATGTATTTCAAATAGCGAGTACCTTGAACACATGTATTTCAAATATCGAGTACCTTGAACACATGTATTTTAAATATCGAGTATCTTGAAGCAAACAATCGATAATACAACAAAAGAAGACCGACACAAATTGATGGTTAATACATTTGTATTCATGTGTTTGTATAAGTCTATATGATTATTCAGTCTGAATAAAGCAAAGAAGAAAAGAAAACACAGGCTGATTCAACACCGGTGATTCATGCTAATACCGGTGATTCATGCTAATACCGGTGATTCATGTTAATACCGGTGGTTCATGTTAATACTGGCGATTCATGCTAATACCGGTGATTCATGTTAGTACCGGTGATTCATGCTAATACCGGTGATTCGTGCTAATACCGGCGATTCATGCTTATACCGGTGATTCATGTTAGTACCGGTGATTCATGCTTATACCGTTGATTCGTGCTAATACCGGTGATTCATGTTAATACCGGTGATTCATGTTAATACCGGTGATTCATGTTAGTACCGGTGATTCATGCTAATACAGGTGATTTATGCTAATACCGGTGATTCATGCTAATACCGGTGATTCATGTTAATACCGGTGATTCATGCTAATACCGGTGATTCGTGCTAATACCCGTGATTCATGCTAATACCGGTGATTCATGCTAATACCGGTGGAAATTGTACAGGTCAGGGCTATCTAGGAATGCTGGTATATATATATACTAGATATAACAGTCACCTTTATATCTAAACATTAAATTCTTTTGGACAGCGTACACAATGATTCTCTCGCAATATAATTAGTCAAATTAGGGAAGGTTAAGTTAGCTAAAAAATATGCTAACACATTTTTTTTCATATACTACTTAAACTGGCTAATAACTTTGTTTGGTGGCGACTTACAATAAAATCATGTGATAAACACATAACATCAATGTAGAATCGGCCTTTTCAGAAGAGGCAACATAAAAAGCTAATAGACATTCAAACAGACTTAAAAGTGATTCCGAATGGAGCTTGTCTCTTGTTGACCTTATTCAACCAATTAAGTTACTAGATACCAGTAAGCTAGGCATTGGTATCGCGCCTGAAGAATATATTGTACCTCTAGACTGCGTATTCAACTATATCAGGAATATATTGTACGTCTAGACTGCGTATTCAACTATATCAGGATGCAACACTTTGGAAGACAACAGACTATGTACAAATACAAGTTGGACACAGTTTTATCTAATATATTTTACAAATGTACAGAGATGATTATAAGCGTGTCTCCTCATCTAAGGTATGGTTTGCTCTCAGACGTGGTAGCAATGAATACAAACATAATTTATGTGTAAGTGATACATTTAAAAACAATCTCTGGAGTGTGATCGAAACGTCGTACAAACAAATGAAGGAGTTGTATTCCACAGGAATCTTGTTCTTGTGTTTAAGTTATATGCTACTGGCACATTGTATCATCTATTGTTAATGTTAGGTAAACAAACTGAAACAACAAAAGGATCGTTTACGTACATATTGATTTAATTTACAAAGACTACCCAGTTAGATAAATCTGTAGATCTGGATAGGTGTCTATAAGGCGTAGTAATTCTTGCCATAGTTTCTCAAAGCTCTGATAGCTTAACAGTCCGTTATATGACCAAACAAATTGACGTCAAGCCTTAATAGGACCTAATTATTACTCAACATCATCTAACTAGCAGTTAAGTTAACAGACCTTTAAACAACCGGACCCTGTTCATTCATTCAGGGACAAACACTTTTACATATTTTTTCTACAATAAGACATATGAAGGCAGCTCCTACTGCCGCGCCGTAAATAATGAATGGTCCCCCCGTACTGTCCAGACACAGGCGTTTAGCTTTACTGGCTGGACCGGATGTAGAGCACGTGTCGCTGGATGGCCACCACTTTTGCTTCCATCTCTCGATCAATCCCGCTTCCTGCATCCGGATTATGCTGGTAGGAACACATAAACATATTAACCAGAGATTACAATATTTAAACGATATCTGTATGATATGATTAAACATGTAGCATACAGACACATATACACAAACATTTGAACACTAAGCAATTTCTTATTCATTGTTTAAAAACATTGCCTGATCTTGTTTGCCCATCTTTCGAAAACAAAGTTACGAGGGGCCAAGAAATCCACACAAAGGAATGGAATTACAGCCCCAATTTAAATGTCGTAGAAAGTGAATGTAGTCAGCGATGCTTATAAACAAAAAATTGAGAATAAGCAATATGCCATGCGTCTTTCTTTTTTTATTCTTACCATCAAAAACAAAACGATACTTGATTACTTACAAAGACCTATTTTAACACAGTAAGGACAATACATATCGGAAACCCATTTCATTTCTAAAATGTTTATGAGTAATATAACAATCAATATCTTACTTGTAAGAGAATTTTTCTAGGAGATGAGAATTCTCTGGGAAGACGAACCCCAGACCAGCGTTATCGAACGACTCATCGGCCAGCATAAAAGTCTCACAGTCTTGGTTAACCAGGTATTCCAGTTGGGTCCTATCAACCAGGAAGGCGTACGCTCCAGTCCGGACATAGTCATAGGCTTCACTGTTGTCTGTAAGCTGGGGTACCGTTTGAAGCTTCTCCCAGATTTTCCGATCAGTTTCAGTTCTACCTGTCTAATTAAGAAAAGATAAACGCACTATTCAGTTATCGTTGTTTATCTATAGTCGGTGTACGATGGAAAACCGAGAAGAAACCTCATAAAAATGACACTGCGGTCCACGCCCCCATCAGAAATAGTCCTTTACCAATGTAAGGTCGATTTGAGCCTATACCGGTTCAGTGAAGGGGACTCTGTAATGCTCAATCAGATGAGCCACAATCGTCATAGTCAATTTTAGTATTTCAACAATCGTGGTTATGCAAAACAAAAAGTGGCTATGACGATATCAGTTGCTCTGAGTTTAGGACAAAACTGTGTACATGTGTTTGTTTTATTAGATGTGTAGAACAAACGTTTTACAATATCAATAAACTCGTCCATTCGATAATATAAGATTTAACTAATCACGCTACACTCAGGCAGATTTCCCTGGATTTCAAGCCATTCAGAAATTCGCAGCGCCAAATGTTGACTCCTTGATTTGTCGGTATCAACAACCATTGACGTCGACCTAAATGTACTCCGAATGTAAATGAGTGTCTGGGGAATTTAATATCAATGTTATTCAATGCAAACTTACTCTGAATGCGGAATATATACTGGTGCCTGTTTTAGCCAGAGGCAGTATTTCAGAATGATAAGCCAGATCTTCTAGTGTGTCTACTGGTTTGTCAACGATGGCGACGGTCAGGAAGGCGGCCAGGTTAGCAGTGTACGAGGCAACCATTAAAATGGTCACAATCCACCAGGTACCCACAATCAAGCGACCGGGGACTGACACAGGGTGACTTTCTGCACCTTGGATGAAATCAGAAAATAATGGTGAATTGACAACAGTCGAAATTGTGTTAAGAACTTTCAATCACAAAAGGCTATCACAATCATAGTTAGCGGTAGTCAAACAATTCCTGAAGTTTAAAGTGCAATCTAGCACTATTAAAAATGCGTCTTTCTTAGACTTAATTGTTTTATAAATATAATGTCAGGTGATGCTACAGTTAGGTGATCTCCTGGTGTTAGACAACCGCCATAAACTGCTCCTTAAATCAACAGATATTCTCCATTTAAATTGTATTCAAAACGGTAGTACATGTATATATAGGGGAATTTGATGTGCATTGTATGAGTATCATGAAGGCCATCTCTAGCATTAGCCTTGATAAGGTTAGGATCCGTTAGTTAGACAATCTGAGATTGGAATAGCTAATTTATTTATCCATAAAAAGCATATCCCTTTTGCTATTTCAACAGCTGTCAACGCTCATGTATTAACGACATAGCGTCCATATAAAATATTAGGAAAGCTACTATGACTTCTTGGCGCCGTCTATAAATGGAATTTGAAATAAAATAAAACATCAGGAATAAAAGTTGTAATATCTATCAATGGCAGATATTGGTTTGTGTTTGATTAAAATATATAATTATAACGATGCGGTTTTATCATGTTTTGTTTATTTTCTGCTATTGCTTACAGGGAAATGAAGGTTAAAATCTACTGTATGTCTAGGTTCTCAATCAATTACAGGACACAAACGTCATTTGTTGCAGTGATATTTATATCCATATATACCTTACAAAATTTACCTTGTTCGGTAACAGAGGAAAATATGAGCCAAAGACTTTCTCTGAGACTGTGACTGCCAGCATGCCGCCCGGGCTCACTAAACGACAACCCAGAATGACTGATCCGAATAAAGAAATACAGCACAACCCCAATCAGTAGCACAGATCCAGCCAAGGCCAGCCAAACAAACCCATGGAATGGCCGGAACATACGGAATATATTATTAGCTTCCTCCGTGGGTCGTTTCATCACAATTCCTACCCCATCTTCCATGAACGGAGTTGAAAAATCAATGCCTCTCTCCCTTTCAGCATTAACTGTTATGGGGCCAATACCAAAATCTAACTCCTGCAAATTTAACAGAAAGAAAAAACTTACACATGTCGTTGTCTAATCATTCTTCTTTTTAAGGAGGATCGAAATCCCCTCAGGCCCACTTTGCTGAAATATTTTGGCCTTCTTCAAAACTCAAATTATCAGATTTGGATAATCTTCCTAAAATATTCATTTTATCGTTTAAATCAGCTAAAATCCACATCGCTTGAAGTGAGTGACCTTCACCGCTGTGACGTCACGTGGTAAAGATATATCAGTTGGTCAGTAGGCTAAAGTAGCTGTTTGTAATATAATGTTGATGTATCGGGATGGATTGACATGAATAGGCCCACACTATATATCTGAAAATCCAATTTTATAATTTATCTTACGTTTTGTCATCGAAAGTTTGGTTGTTTTATTTGGAAATGGCTTACTAAATTCTTGGGTGAACCGGAATTGAATTGAATTGAACGTTCTCAACTCAGCTGGAGGCTGTAATGATATAAGGCAAAAGTGTGGGAGACGCATAATGTCATTTTCTCTTGTCTTGCCTTGCAGTATGGGGTTGTCTATTACCTGATTTTTGTAACTTATGAACTATAGAGAAGTATTGTTCCTAGTTGGTAGTATTTATTATAGATTAATTATAAGGCCTTCTATGTGAGTTTCATCAGTGGAACTACATGTTTTGAATTTTAAAGCTTGTGGGGGGAGTGGGGGCAAAATTTATCATATTTCTTTAAACAAAATATATTAAACTTTAAAGCAAGGCATAAAAATTACTTTTGGGCAAAACATATTGAGGATTATTTCCACTGTGGTTAACCTTTAAAGATGACCATTGGATTACATCCATACACTCCTGCAAGCATAACACTGCGCTTGCATACAGTAAAGTCAGTAAAAACATATAAATAAATAGAAATTAAATAAAATTGAATATGTTTATATTTTGACACGACTTAATGTCATCAGAAGATATCATATGGCATAACTGGCATTGCTTTATTATTAGTTATGCCAAACACGTAAGTGATTCGATGGAAATATATTGTCGTTGACAACTTTTATCTAATATATAAAAATGCCCTACTCCACCAAAACTGGGAAAGTTTAATCAGCCGTATCTCGGGAAAGTTTTGCGCCGCTAACGAGCAGAGAATATAAAACTACCTTTCTTGAAACCATTCCAATGATTCCGTTAAAGGAACCGTCATCTTTTTCTGCTCCCCACAAACCATCATCCGGCTCGACCAGCTTGTACCTGTACCCAGAAAAGAGAGAAGAATCTAAATTGTTACCTGTGCTCAATTACCACATGCCACAACCAGTCTTTTCGCTTGCTCAAAAAAAATTCACTATAGTAGCGACTAAGATTTGAGTGTTGACAAATACAACTTTAGAAAAACCAAATGTTCTCTAAACCAGGTTCCTCTCATAATATATGAAGATTAGTGTACCCGAACTACTGAGGTTTCATAGTATTCATTGCTTAAATGAAACATGACTGCAGGATTGAAAAGTGCTATTTACGATCGTAATGACCCAGGTAATATGAATAAGAACAACATAAATACAAATGCAGTCAGAAAAAGAAACAGCCGAGGTGTAAATACCTAAAGTTAAGAAGCCCGGCCAGCTCATCTAACATGTCCACGCAGAATCCGTCATAGTCCGTGGCATTACCGGTTATATTCCGCCTGATAAACGGAACAGCCTACAATGATAGGGAGATTTGAAGACAGAGATACAACAACACCGACATTAGGAGGTAATATTATACTTATGTTACACGTGTCATTCCCAGGGTCATAGTCTTGTTTTATCGGCTGATGCTACCCTTACAACGAGAACACAACCTATTATAAGTACATTAACATGACATCTCTCCAATAAGTGAACATCTGGTGATTGGCACGAACTGATTCATGTAAATGTCAACAACAGTAGGAGCACTGGCTCAAACAGAGACTAACACCACTGAGAACTCTGTGGATTACATCAATCTAAAATGGATTAAACAGTTACGATCTAAGCCTACCTCCTTAGCTCCAACCCGGAATGTAACATTGTTGAATCCCACCGGGAGATCTTGAAAAACGGTTTGAGATACGTGAAGACCATTGTCGTTGTCCCAGGTGCCCACCAGTGTAAACTGAGATGAAGTTTTCATGGAGTAAATATTGTGTTGAGTGTTCCCATTGTATCCATTTTCATCAAAATAGATTGCCCCTGTAATGCCAGTTGTATTTACCTAAAATGATTTTTAAGAAATATATTAGTGCATTGAAAAACTTAAACATGAAAATGCTATGACCATATTCTTCTTTACATACCGGAAAATAACTTTCCTATAATATTGTACAGATACTGACAGAAATACAATTGAAATCTACTTTAAAGTCTACTTTAAAAAATTGTTCGAAATATACAAAAACGCTGTATTTGGTCTTCTGAAAGGCCGAATCAAATTTACTGTACACTAAAATGAAAATGTATACCTTCCTCAGATTGTTTAGAATGGCTGGTCCATGCTTCAGGGTTGTGGCTGGGGTTACACGACAGTCTATTGACGGTGGCTGCAACTCGATGTCACCTTCCTCCTTCTCTCTGGAATGAACAGCATGGGCCAACGTAACGAGAGCGTCTACAAGAAGAGCTTCCTTCCACTACAAGAGAAGTACAACCGCTATAGAATGCCGCGCTACAAGATAAGTACACTTTAGAATGTCCCCGGTACAATATAAGTACACCGGCTTTAGAAAATCCCCTCTACAAGAGAACATTGTACACCTGCTTTAGAATGGCCTCGCTACAAGAGATGTACACCAGCTTGAGAATGTCCCCGCTACAAGAGAAGTACACCCGTTTTATAATGTTCCCGCTACAAGAGAAGTACATCCGATTGAGAATGCTCCCGCTACAAGAGAAGTACACCCGTTTTATAATGTTTCCGCTACAAGAGAAGTACAACCGCTATAGAATGCCGCGCTACAAGACAAGTACACTTTAGAATGTCCCCGGTACAATATAAGTACACCGGCTTTAGAAAATCCCCTCTACAAGAGAACATTGTACACCTGCTTTAGAATGGCCTCGCTACAAGAGATGTACACCAGCTTGAGAATGTCCCCGCTACAAGAGAAGTACACCCGTTTTATAATGTTCCCGCTACAAGAGAAGTACATCCGATTGAGAATGCTCCCGCTACAAGAGAAGTACACCCGTTTTATAATGTTTCCGCTACAAGAGAAGTACATCCGATTGAGAATGTCCCCGGTACAAGAGAAGTACATCCGATTGAGTACATCCGATTGCTACAGCGCATGACAGCGCGAGACGACAAAGAACAGCGCGGGAGACCGCCAGACAGTATGTTTCAGCCAAGTCGGCTGGCGGGAGACCTGCTGCACTATACAATGTAGAGTGTAATCCCGGCCCTTACTGCTTGAATGTATGGCTGCATGCACGTCAAGTTTATCCGTCTGTGTTTAAGACACATTTTAATTACATATTGTCTGGTTGCAAATATCGTGCGTTTGGTTGTGTTATTGTGGTATTAAGGTTTATTCCTGGCACATGTTTAATACTGGGCTATTCATGTCACTATGTTTAAGAATTGCTATCCTGGTGCAACAAAACTTGTTAATATCCGTCTGACGTCAGTGTTTGTTTAATTTGTTGGGTCTATATTTACTGTTGAATATTTAAATATATGTTAATTAATGATACATGATAACATACATTTTTGTTTAACCCGTCGAGACATGATAAATGTTTAACCAGGAACTACAGGACGATACAAACCGATTGTATTAAACACAGGTAGGTATAAAGCAAAATCGGTGGATGCTTTAAAGCAGACTGTTTTGATAAGACCCTCAAGTATATTCATACGATAAATGAATTTTACTGTATGTATAACGAGTTTATATACAGATTAAAGAGATTATCTCTATTTTACTCAAAGTATTAAAGAAATAAAAAGGAGTTTCCGGTCTTGCAGAACAACCTTTTCGTCCATCTACTCTTAGAGAATTAATCCCTGTTGAGCGTTGGTTAAGCTGAGAAAAGTGTCGTGTTACGTTTAACAGCGATAGCTGATACATGTTGATTATAGATCAAGGATCGTTAACGTTTTACTTTATTAACCTTAATGAATGAGATGACACTAGTTTTAAATACAAATCTGCTCTAGCGCACTAAATTGATTTTTGATGTGGGCGCGTCAGTAGCTTTAGTAATATGAACAATGTACCTTGATATTCGGAAGACGTTCGTTCATGATCCGCGCCAATTTTGTAGAACATGACTCCTGGAGCCATGTTTTTGTTACAATTGCCACGTTACCAGTACGCAGCCCCCATGTTGTTAATGGATGTGTGGAAGTATCTTGACCGATGACCAACCAATAATAGGGTACCTTGAGGATACCCACACCTTGAGCCTGTAATTAAATCATATATTGCATATACAACAACGGTTATGCAGCTATAGCACACACATGTGTTTTTCAAGATAGATGCTTATATCAAATATTCTTTCCTCAATTACTGGGGGGAACATGCGCTTATATTTCCTACTCACTGCCTTAATTAGTTGCTCTGTGCTGTTCTTGTTTAACATGACCACAAAGCTGGTTTTGGGGCTGTTCTTCTCAATAAAGAATAGCAGTGTTGACTGGTAGTTTATATTACTGCCATCTCTAACGTGTACTAAGTCTGTTTGTACGAATAAGCTGGCGAGTCTGAAGAGAATAGACTGTACTTGATGATCAGCTGAAAGTATACAGACATGTTCTCATGATTAGTGGTCTGAACCAACGGTGACTTTGATAATTATTAACTGAACATATACAAATTCATATATACATCTGAATTAAAATAATTTTAAAAAGCAGACTAGCAAGAAATCAGATGTTTCCCGTTTTGAGTTTAAGTTTAGAATTTCATTTTCTTTAGGGATTATGTGAAGTGTCTTTTTTTAATTAACACTGTAAGCCTATACATGTGTATAATTATCCTGACTACCAAAGGAATGGTCGTAAAATAAAACAATATGTGTCCATCCTAAATGGGCGATCATCTGTTCCAGGAGATTCACTGTGACGTCATCACTTTCCAGAAGACTCAAAGAGAAACTGTCTTTAAAATGGCGGAGGTTGGGACAATGACCAGAATAGACAGCGAGGTGAGGTACTTGGAAGACGGACTGTTGTGAACGGATCACGGAGATTGATTCGCAGGAAGAAAGTGTAAGTAACCCACTTATTCCCTGACCAAATAGCTCACATACTGAAAGAAATGAAACGATGTATTAGACAATTTGAACTCCACCTAGGACCTACATAATAAGCAGATTGGTTACTCAGATGTGTTGCCTTATCAACTGATAATATATTTTCATGTTGTTATTTTTCTTTTCTCGTTCAAATAGTATATATAATTCCTATGACAGCCTGAAACAGTTGAGAAAAACGTTTCTCAACGGAACTAGTTGATACCATATATTTAACAAAGGATATTACCTTGAGCAATTGCGTCTGTGGTGTTGTGTTCAACAGACGACCTTTGTATTAACGTCACATTTACACCATGCAGTTGGTTTTGCTCTTTCTGTATGAAATCAAGACTAATGTTTAAGGCAGCCGGGTCGATGCCGTTTCCATCCTCCAGTAGCAACCCTGAAAGAAACAGTATAAAACTGGCTTTAACATCTTTAGACTACAACAGGCGTGTAAACAAAACCTTTAATTTATAAGCAAACATGTTGTGTATCCCCCTTGAAGATTCTACTAATAATCCATTAACTTAGTGCCATATCTGTTTTTCTAGGTTCAATGGATAATTTTCAGTTGACCATCGTGACAAAGTTCTCAAATCATGTAGTTGCTATGTTACTGAAATTGCAACCAAAGCGATAACACAGCCTTATCACGTCTACCTTGTTAACATTAAGAAATCTTGCTCAGAGTGGCATAGAACAAGTTGTTTGGTTAAAGTGGAGTTTACTAAGTCAAGTTATAATTTGACAATCGTTCTGTGATATCCAACAGTCATGTTCATTCAATAACTTTATGATGTTATGAGAGGCCACTATCCTGTGGATCTAAAGTGGCATTAAGTAATAACATTCAGAACATCCTTGGCTATTGATTTTTCAAATAATCACTTACCTAATCGAAATCCATGGCATTTTGTCAGGCATCCTGTTAATACTACGAAATACATCCAATGTAAGGCGTCATCTGCAAAGAGCAGACACAGTGGCTAAACATGACGGGACTAAATAGTGGATAAAAACGTAAACGTTTTAATGATATTGTTTAGTTATTTACATTGTTAAAGGTTGTTGATCTTCTCAGTCGTGACAGCTCTTTTCTTGTCTGTAAAGAAAATTCTTCATCAGTACATCGATCGATAATTGTATTTGCATGGAAACTTACACAAAGCATCACGATATATTTTCCTATCTTTTCATAACGTGCAAATGTTTGGATTATAATTCTTATATTAAATATTCAGATTAAAGCGTTTTGACAATATTTATACTTAATGGCAAAGTTTATTGCAAGAGTTATAACCTACATCGATAACATTCACATTTATTGCATGTTTACACGTTCATTAACATTTCATATAAACAGATATAAAAGTCCATTAATCATGACCGAGCATTAAAGGACTGCCGAACCAATTGATGTTTGAACTTGTCCGAGCTGACAAATCTGTACTGCCAGTTGATGTCTGAACATGTCTGATCTGACAAATCTGTATTGCCAGTTGATGTTTGAACATGTCCGAGCTGACAAATCTGTACTGCCAGTAGATGTTTTAACATGTCCAAGCTGACAAATATGCACTGCCAGTTGATGTTTGAACATGTCCGAGCTGATTAATCTGTGCTGCCAGTTGATGTTTGATCATGTCCAAGCTGACAAATCTGTACTGCCAGTCGATGTTTGAACGAGTCCGAGCTGCCAAATCTGTACTGCCAGTTGATGTTTGACCATGTCCGAGATGACAAATCTGTACTGCCAAGTGATGTTTTAACATGTCCGAGCTGCCAAATCTGTACTGCCAGTTGATGTTTGAACATGTCCGAGCAGGCAAATCTGTACTGATAGTTGATGTTTGAACATGTCCGAGCTGACAAATCGGTACTGCCAGTTGATGTTTGATCATGTCCGAGCTGACAAATCTGTACCGCCAGTTGACGTTTTAACATGCCCGAGCTGACAAATATGTACTGCCAGTTG
>JAVFBZ010191642.1:3817-14481 GCA_032466195.1 Katharina tunicata
AAGTTCCAAATTATTATGATGTATTAGTAATTCATTTAATAGTTACAGTCAACCAGTCATAACTTTGACTTGTCTTGGAGAAATTTGAAGTAATTCATGACTAAAGATTTTATTCTTTTTGTATTATTAAGATTTTAGTAAAGAATAAATTCTGAAATGCTGTTTGTAAATTATGACTTTATGTAAAATTAATGTCTCATGTTACTGTAAAACTAAAACTGTGTAAATAAATACTGGTTTAGTAACATAAAATAATTTATAAAGATATTAAGAATGGTAAATACATATTAGAGGATTTCCATAATGAAATGGTTCCTTTAATCCTTGTTGCTGAATGACAGAAGAGTGGTGAGAGCTTCCTGTGCCCTGGTGCTCTCTGAGCTAAGGGGTGTTAGGAGAGTGATTTCTTTGCCGTCTCCTGTTTTGTGCTCTGTGTTGTTTTGGTTGATGATAGTGTTGTTGAGAGTGGTTTCTTAGACCCCTTGAGACGACACGTCAGTAAAATGGTGAAGATTTATGAGTAAGAAAAATACAATGGAACAAACAAGCAATAAATAATTTAACAATAAAAAATGAAATAATCTTGATGTAACTTTTGTTTTCTTGTATTTTTCTAATGCCTGTTTTTTTGTCACACAGGGTTTGAAGCGAGGAGACCAGGGAATTTTGTTAGACATTTACAGAACTCGTGTTCCACAGGCGAGCGTGAGTCATGGGGAGGCAACTCATTATACAGGACCGTCGGCAAACGCCAACCCGTCACCTGAACATGAATCTAGTCGAATCAAAAAACTGGAAAAACTAATCAAGAAGAGATTATAGAATACTAGTAAATTATGAACAGGTGTTGTTGAAAGTGAGTTTTCTTACCTGAAACCTGATTAGAGGGCAATTTAACTAATTTAGTTTAAAAAGAGGACATACAGAGCTGATAAGAATTCAAAGGCTTCTGGCATATAGTTGTATATGAAATGTTTTTTTGCGGTTTCTTCAAAAAGTGCTGATGCAATAAATGCTATTAAAGCACAGTGAGAGAAAGAAGGCTAGAATACAGGTGGATATAGGATTAGTACCAGGTTTTAAGATAACAGGAACACGGCATAACTTTGTCGCTTTTGGGTTGGTCTTAATTGCTTATCAGAGCGTTCTCAAGCAGAACAAATTTTTTGTATGTGGGTTAAGATTCCGAACATTCAAGGCCAGGAATTTTTTTTTCCTGTTCATTGTTTTGGTTAAACACAGTTGTCTAGTGTAAAATATTTACAGAAGTAATATCAGAGATAGTACATGTATATCTTCATAAGTTTAAAATATGTATAGGTAATTTAAAATATTTTTAAATAAATGCAAATTTATTTACTGTGACATATGCTGTCAAATTATTAAACGCTGCTTACATGTACTTTTGCTGCAATGAACTGTGTCAATGCTGAGAAATAAAATGTTTATCCAGATCTTTGGTGACATTTTCTATCTGTTTGCGCAATATGGTAAATAGGGTGCATATCCAATTTACGGTAATCTTGTTATGATGCAGTGGGTCTTGTGATAACGGTTGTTATACATGTATAGTTTAAAACTAAATGACTTACAGTGTTGTCAGATATTTAAATCTACAGGTCATTAAAAAAATATGGTAGTAACAGGAAATGTGTTTTAGAGAAAGTTCTGTGGCCGTTGTGGGCTCAGCCCTCTGGGTAGGAGATTTATTCTTCCCATTACTGGGCTGGACCGAGGTCTCGCGAGAAACATATTAAATCTGAGAGGTATGCTGAACTGTATGATTGTCCAGAGTACCCTCTTTACATGTCTCTGGTCAACACTAGTGCTGTTATCACCAACCAGTCCCCTTTCTATAAAGACAAGCCAGTCTAATGAAGCTTGGGATGGTTATTTCAATATCTTCAAAAAAGGTGATAACAGTTGTATTTCCTGAGGACTTTTCAAATACTTTTTACATAGTATTGAGATAATAGTTGAGCTAGTATTCATGTTATAGACTTTATGTTAAGAGCAGGTGCAATTACGTGGAAACTGATCTTGCAATAACTAGTACGTCCTAAAAAATATATATAATTTTATTTTTAACTGAAAAGTCCAGGCAACACAACTTTTACATCATCTTGTACTTGTTTGTTAGACTGAAGAATCAGCCAAACTCTATTGAAGTAAGTCATACCTTTACCAACCTTACTGCTGTATTATTAGTAGATGAGCAATGATAATTAATTGTAGCTTGTCTTGAATGGTAAAACAAAATAAGCTGAAAAATCATTCCCAAACTAGAAATTCAGGTCTTTGTTAACATGGCAACGGTTCTGTCCGTTATTGAAATATAATATAAATTATAATAATATTTGAGACCAATAAACATATGTTATTGCTGATTCTATTAGTCCTATAGTCCCATTATTTGTGCAGGTGGTCGGGCGGGAGTCTCCTGTGCCCTGGTGCTCTCTAAACTATAAGGGGCACCAGAAGGCCGGTACGGTGAGGTGTTCAGGTTTAGTTTCGTCATGTAAATCTACTGTATTGTCTGTCCCCTGTGTTACCTACGCTCGTATAACTAGCGTTTTGACTATGCTCGTACCTCAGCCAGTCTAACCGCTGGTTGAAAAGGCAGATAATGCCATGTATTATTAGGCTGGCTGAGGTACGAGCATAGACAAAACGCTGGTTATACGAGCGTATGTGTGACCATGCAGCTTCCTTTACGGTGGTTTCCTTCACACAGTGGGTTGACACGCCGTCTTTTGAGTGACATAACCTTAACTACAGCTCTATATTTCAACATAGGGAAGATCCAAATACCAAAAAATATATATATTCCAACTCGAGATTCAGGTTTATCTAGAAACTTGTCTCTGAGAATTGATCTAGAACACGAGATAATTTATCCACTTTAATTAGTTGATATCCCTGTGTCAGTGTGATTACTCTTGACAAAAATATATATATAATATACTCTTGACACAAGCCATGTTTGCAAGAAAACAAATGTTGTTTATTTTTGCCTGCGAGAAAATTCCTTAAATGGAAATGTTTATGAAAAGTACAATACGTTTTAAACCGTCTGGTTCCCAATGCTCTGTTGATCCAGCTCCATCTATACGTTATATGTGCACAGTTACCTGGTCCGGGATGCATCCAGAATCTCAAAGGGCAAGTAAACAAAGTCATAGTCAAATGACAGACCTTACCATTGATTGATTGACTGGTGTTTAACGCCGTGCTCAATGGTATTTCACTTATATGACGGCGCTGTATTCCAACTTTAGACAGCGACTCTTAACACAACCATAAAATGTGTAGTACTTTAGTGTTTTTTCGGTTGCTAAGTATACCAGCATGAATATAATCTGGAAAATGTTGCCCTTAGCTAGACCTTACCAAGTTGATAACAATTCCGCTATTACATTTTTTGTAAGATTTCTCGTTTTCGATTGAAAGCTACTTTAACTGAACTACTGTAAGTAAAATGTAAGGTGGACTGTTTGTGCCATGATTTATTTATTTATTTAATGCAGATAAAAAAATAACCCAAATTGCTGAAAATTTTACCCTAGCAAAACATAACCTGTACAAATGAACAAAGTTTAATATCTGATCCACAACATTTTAATATACATTTACTTCAACGACAAGGTCAATTCAACAAATGTAGCCTGAAAAGTCCACCATACATTTTACTCACAGTCACTCGGAAGCCATCGAATGTACTGCGCACATCCAACTAACGAGAAATCACCCGAGGTTTTGCCGATTGTACTCACAGTAGTTCAGTTCATGTGGCTTTCAGTGGACAAACGAGTAACCCTACCAAAAATATAACAGGAGTTTTATTAACAACTTGATATGGTCTATTAATTTATTATGACTTTGTCTATATTTTAGCGTCATTTTTAGAAGCTGGGTACATACCAACAACTTCTCGGTAGGCTATATTGATAAGCAACGTTTCGGCTTAGATGCTTAAAAACGGTCTTTTTTTTTCTTTTTTTTGCGGGGGGAGGGGGGAAGGGGGGGTTATCTTTCGTTTTAACAGAGTGTGACTAGGCTAGTATTAATTTGCCTTTAAATGTAGTTCAATCAATCCCCACTATAGACGTATGGTGCGAAAAATAACAAAGAATTGCAGCTTGGTATGTGTTGATAGCTTAATTTCCAATGTTATGTCTTAGGTAAAATCGGATATGTTCACTGCTAGGATTTTTTATGGCGAACGTGGTTAATTTCCTCAATAAACCCAGGAAAAACATCTGGATAGAGGCCAATTAACACATCGTTAAAAGTCTTGAAAATGTACCCAAATAGTGTTTTTCCTGTTTTTTTTCGCTTCGAATATGTTATATGCGCAGACACTAACCTAAATTGTCAATCTGATTAAATTATCGGCATTTTGACTTTGTAACATCTATCGCATTTTAAAAATATACTATAGAACACAAGACTGAGGTCCTTTTTATCAGAGATTGTTTTCGTCACATTAAGTTTTTCTTCATTCGTAACTTGAATTTAAAAAAATATTTATATATAACAGCCTTTTGCTTTTTTTTTCGAATTTTATAAATTGTCTTCAATATAGCTAAGACATGGGGTCTTGGCTGCCTGAAATTATTTCAGACTTGAGCAAAAGTGAAATTATTAACCTATTTGACATATTTGTACTGATTGTTACATATTAATAATATGATTGCATATAAGCACTGATTACGAAATTGAAAGAGAAAAAACTGCAGATCTCATTTCTTTATGGGATGAGAAAAAGTTCAGCAAAGTCGGAACAATAAACCTTGTATTTTATTACATTTTAATGGAGAACAAGCTTAAATAAAAGTTATGTTAAACGAAGACGGAATAAACCTGGTGCGGTGTAAACAAATTAGGCAAAGTCAGAGTTAAAGAAATTCGGAAGAAACCTCGTTTTATTTCTATGACAATTGACAACGACTGAAACAAAGTGGGAACAAATCTCGTATTTTATAATTATTATTCATTCAGGAGTCAAACAAAGTCGGGAAAAGGGGGTGTTTTATTACATTGTAATTGAGAACAAGTTAAAATAAATGTTTTGTTAAGATAAACAATGTCACAACAAACCTGGTACGATGAGAACCAACCGGGGTAAACCTTCGGTGTGGACTATCATTGTTATTAGACAAGATCGGATTTATTAAGATTGGATGAGAACAAGTTAGGCAAAGTCAGGACAAGCCTCGTATTTTATTACTATGAGAACAAGCTAAATAAATTCGGAACAAGCCTTTTATATTTAATTACCATGAAAACGTCTTTAAATAAGTCGGAGCTAGCCTCGCGTTTTGCTTGAAAACGGTCTTAGCATCTAGGCCGAAACGTCGCTTATCAATATACCCAGAAGTTGAAAATCCATCTCAGTCGTCATGTTTTTGTTATGAACCCAGCTTCTAAATGCCACTTAATCAAGAAATTAGGCAAAGTCGAAATACAAGCCTTGTATATTTAATTACCTTGAGAAAAAGCTAGACAGAAAAGGGGCGTATTTTATTACATTGTAATTGAGAACAAGCTAAAATAAAATTTATGTTTTGTTAAGTTAAATAAAGTCGGAACACACCTGGTACGATGAGAACAAGTTAGGCAACATCGGAACAAGCCTCGAATTTTAAATTACTATAAGAACAAGTTCTTACACACAAACCCCCTGTAGTTTTTGAAGGAACCACTGAAAACAATGCCCCAACTATAAGCTCTTCAATTCGTGCTGGTCTCTTCTCTATCTTGATAAATCGGATCTTGTCTTCAGGACTTCAGAACACCACAGGGGGTTTACTTCAGTCGGTCTCAAGAGTTAAACGCTTATATATATGTTCCCTCTGTGTCTCGGGTCATTACAGAACATAAGGAATCCATTGCCCATCACGTGAAGGGGCAACTGAACTTTTACATGCAGGTACGGTTAGAGGATCTGAAGAGTGCCAGAGCCCAGATGTAACAGTGTAAACCAGTCAATTCAGTCATAGTCTATATTCACGGTGTTTTGAGCGTCTAATGCCCGACATGTGTCTTCTATCAACTCAAGACAAATATGAACTTTTTCCGGGGTGGGCAGATGGGAAACATTCAGACACACGCCGTACTATAAAATATAATCTAGGGAACAGGCCCAGGTGTTCTGCGGTGAATCAGGTCCGCTTGTTTGTAGTTTCGTCAGCCCTATTAATGTCTCCTGTCAACACAAGACATCAGTGCGATAATCAGGATGTGAACAGGTGGGAAACATTATAATTAAGAAATACGCCAGCCATTTTACAAAGTTACACAATATCATTTGGGGAAACAAAGGCCCGCGTGTTTGGTCACAAATTAATCACGGTATTTTGAGCGTCTATAGATGCCGTCACCACGTCATGTATATTCTCAACGTGCCTGACAACCCACCTATATCTGAAACGGGGTATAAAGAAAATGAGGTACACTCTATGTTCCAAAATGGCTTTTTGTTATTTTGAAGGGAAAGTAAGCACTGATTACAGGCGTACAGTTTAAACATCATCTACGTTTTTTTTTTTTGGTCTTCGGCAATAATTATTTCCAGAAAAAAAAGTTATTGGGGGAGATGTTCGAATTTAGCCCCCATCTCGCCATCGGCATGCTTCTTGTTCACAAATAACATTACCTATTAAATGTTCAGACAAATATATCCCGTCGACGTAGCACCGGATGCAAAAATAAATATTTTAAATTATAATTCTCTAAAGATTAGAGGACGCGGCGGTTTTTCTTAAACCAGATTAATTATTTTATGTCCTCACCGCTTTGTTAGCAATTACGGTCTGAGTTTGATGGATAATGTGATACTGGACCTCGTGGAATACTGGTGTTAATTAAAGGCAGAACACATACATTTTGAAAGAGGAAGAAAGTAAGTTGTGTCTGTATTTTTACACAGCACTGTTACATGATACATCCCTGTGAATTTTTAAAAAGATGCTGAATTCCCTCTTGTTTGATTTCAACTGGAAAAGGAGCGGACTTCAAGCTTCCATTTAGGCCGCCTATATATATTTTTATAACGAATAATCACACTGACACAGGGATAGCGACTAATTAAAGCCGATAAATAATCTCATGTTCTAGATACATTACTCTTTATAAAAATGTATAGATACCAAGCAACCATATAAAACGGCGTCGAACTATGCCATATCTATTGTACTTCGGTCTTGACATCTTCGCGGATGGTTGGGTGCATGTGGCCTCATGTGCCCTGGTACCCTCTCGACATATAAGGGTCATCAAGAAGCCGATTTGTTGTGATGTCTTGTTGGGTGGGTTTTTTTTTCATCTTGTAAATGTATTGTGGTGTCTTCTGTGTTGCCTTTACCCGTTGGGCTTAAACCCCGTCAAATGAGTGAAATAACATTAAGTACGGCGTAAAACCCCAAATCAATCATTGATATTTTCACCAGCAAGGCTTGTATTATAAATGTGTATATCATAATCTGATTGCTTTGGTTAGTCTCGTCGTGTTTTGATTCTTTTCTTCTTAAGTTTTATGCAGATAAAAAGGAATGAAAACTTTTTAAAGTGTATATGTTATGCCAATTAGCAGAATATCTAAACCGACGTAATGTTTTTCGTCATCTTTCGTTTGGCTGTACGCTACACAGATGTCAAGTTTAATCTCTCAGCAGCTGGGTTACAAGTTTGGCCCCAAAGGTCGCAGTGTTTCCTGACTCGGCCTCTTGCCTCCTGTGTAGGGTTACGCCCGTCAGGCAGCCTGTGTCCGGCCTGTTTGATTTCACCCTGCTGTGAACCTGCGGGCTTCATTATTAAAAATGAGTCTATCTGAAACACGCGTGGGTTTGAGATACGCGGACCCACGCACACGCTATCATTTCTGAATTGATGTCGGCGAGGTGGAATTTTCAAAGGTCGTAATAGACTATTCTCTTGGAGAAAACGTCTTTCTTGTGTAGGCCTACTTTAATGTTGTTTATACCATTGAATATTTTGCGTAGCATGATAAACGGGGAATTGGTCTACAAGGAAATGACTAACTCCTCATTTGAATAGACCAAGTTGTTTAGTTGACCTATACAAAAAACGAGCTGGGAGTCAACCTTCCAACAGCCAGAGTATAGCTTACTTTCTGAATCAGTTACAAACGCACAAAACATTACATGATGCAGGACGTCTTATATATTAAGTTGTGAGCAGTGAAACACATGTATGGATCAGTGACCATTTAACTTGTCAACTGAACGTAAAGTTTGTATAGGATATCCTTCATTTGTCAAAAATCCTGAATTGACTCCGCATGATATTGTGCCATTTGTAGTTACTGATGCGAAATGTAAGCGTGTGATGAGAGTTCTTGGATAATGATAATGATATCATAATGAATGCTCTGGATTCTGAGGCACCTGGGCAACTGCCTTCTTGGTCGGGTATATAGCCTATACGGGAATGGTACCGGTTCTCAACTAATCCAAAGATTCCAATGACAATCAGCAACCCTGCACAAAAAGGTAAGTTATCAATTATTTTTATATTTATTTTCTGATAATTCATGAATACAAAAATATTCCAATAATGAGGCTCTTTGTGTTTTCTGGTATGCTATCTCACAAGAAGAACTCCATTGTTGCTTCATAATTTTACTCGTTCATTGAACGTTTGCGACGAAAGTTGTTCTAAAACAAAACCCCGTTTTTTGCCAGTTACATACATAGAACCAAGGCGCGGCATTCGAGTATGAATAAAATACTCTTTTAATCAATAAGTAGTTTTAAGCAGCATGCATATATCAAAGCTATTCTTTCAGGCCTATGTATTTTAATGCATATCAAGATATAAGATTGCAATATATATGAAAAAAAACACTGTCATTTTTATAGGTCCTACAAATAATAAATAACGTAGTATACACTTAAATATGGCAAGTCAAAATTTTAAATGTAATTTTGTCCAGTTATGAAGAATTTCCCTTTCTAGAACCGCATTGTTGTAAGCCCACAGTTTGTTTGTTTAGCATTTAGAAGTTGGCGTGAAATAGAACATATAGGACTAATATATGGATGACAACTTCTTTTTTTATTACACCAAAATGTCGTTTTCGTAATAAAAAAGAAGCTGTCATCCATATATTAGTCTTATATAAAACCCACAATGTCAGCGTGAAAAAGACCATGCAGTTTCGTTTATACAGCAGCGACATTCCTAACATGTGTAATATGATCTTGTTTTATTTCGGTGTTGTTTTTATAATGAAACAAAATTCCGTTTCCTGTTTTGACAAGGCAGTGATGGAAATGCATGGATGTAAAATATTCTAAATTTTATTAGAAACTGGAACATATATGGGCAATTCTTGTATGGTATAGTTTACCCTATGTAGTTATCCAGAACAACTCGAGATTCAGGTCTATCTAGAAACTTGTCTCTGAGAATTGATCTAGAACATGAGATAATTTATCGACTTTAATTAGTCAATATCCCTGTACCAGTGTGATCACTCTTGACAAAAATATATATACTATAGCTGCATGTGAACGTCAACAGTTGTAGGCTGCGTGGTTTTATAGTGGTCCCATCGGTTTACGAGACGATGGTTATTAATAAATATGCCATGCCGTATATTTATACCCGTTTTAAATGGTGCATGTTCAATGTTGTACTCAAGGGTATTTCACTTATATGACAACTTCCCGGCGTATGGTGGAGAACTTGGATAAAGCCTTTTTAAACACCACCTCGCGATCTCCGCAGCCAATTGGAAACTTCCCTTATATACCTAAGGTCGAGAAGGGGAACTCTTTATACCGGATTCAGCGAAGGGTCCAACGCTCAACCAACTAACTGCATGAGACACGGCGCTGTCCCACTCAAGAAGAGTCTACTTTATTGACCTTAAACGGAAAACTCGAAAGTTAGCCTATATTAAGATTTTTTTTTTAATCTAAACCATATTGGCCCCTAGTGAACATCATTATATAAGGCTTTCGTTTTGCTCCTTTGATTACGGATGACTACGTCCTAGTTTAGGTTCATTCCTTTTAACTTCACGGTCACATGATAAAAATAAAAAATTTTGATTGAACTTTCTAGGAAGTTCATAAATTAAGCTTCCAAAGTGTTTTTGTTCGTCTCTTTAAAGGCCGTGTTTATGAACGAGTGACCAGAATTGTGTTCTCTTGGACATGCAGGTTATACTTAATTTCGCGTGCAATAAGAGCGATGATATGAAAAACGCATGCCGCTTATGTCAGTTAAAACACATTGGGCACAATCTAGATTAACTCTGACAACTGGTCGTTTTTGTTTTATTGTTGGGCTGCAAAAATATATCTACTTTCCTTTCTCAGAGCTAACCGGATGTTGGAGTTAAGAGTCTTCTGTTTTCCCAAACACAATGTCAAGTAGAGTCATCGGTCGCTGTGTTTTGCTACAAGCGCCCAGCTCGAGTGGTGTTTTCAGTACAAACCACGTACCTCGTCCGCCCTTTGTCTTCGGGTCAAAATTCAATAACCCATACATGCATTCTGCAATGTTAGCACTACGTTTACAGAAAAGTAGGCTTATATTGAAAGTCCTAAGAGAACTCCCCTCCCACCCCCCTAAAAAAATGAACAACACTATTTGCCAATTTCCACCATATGCAATAAGGTAACTCCCCCCCC
>JAVFBZ010191653.1:0-13245 GCA_032466195.1 Katharina tunicata
GGTTTTGATATTCCTGTATTAAGAGACTTGCAAACCTGGTGCTAGGCTGATCATATTGTAATACAAAAGGAATAATGCCTACCCTATGTTATATATGTATGTAAAATTGAATGATTGGTGTTTAACGTCATGCTCACATGATTTTTCACTTATATGGCAGAATTAAATTCCAGCAGTAAGCATTGTCATAATACACCCAAATAATGTGAACCCATTTCGAGGGTCTGCTCCTCGAATATAATGTTCTCATATCAATTTTGGTATAAATGAAGAGAAACAAAATTGTGCTTGCCTCCACCGGGATTCGAACTCGGGTCTCTGGCTATCAGGGCTATCATATATAAGTGTGTATGTGCGGGGGTATATAGAAATAAAAAGTACAGAGGGAGACGATGTATCAATTTGAGATGTTTCAGGTCGGGCCCCAGAAGCATGAATGGATGTCTGGTGGGAAGACGTCATTGTTTAACCGTCTTTCTGGAGAGCACCAATATTCCAGATTCACGCTTCGTTATTCCCAATTCCTCATTTATCACTGGTTTTGACATAGATTAGACAGCTTGTTCCGGGCTAGTCGGTCTACTAGTTGGACACCTATAAGTGCAAAACTTCTCTATCTTTGTCAATTGTTGACAGTATCGGAAACACTAAGGAATCAGTCATAGTCACATTACATTTAACGCGGTCTATTGGGCACAGGCTGAGCAGACTGGTCAGAAGCCTTACTAAAGTAAAGATGTAGTGGCCATGCAGTGTTGGAGTCACGGTTAGTATGGCGACTGCGCTTCGACTACGTGACAAATCAACTTCTAGCATCGTCCCAGTAGGCTGGATTTGGTGAGGTATTTCAATAAAGGTAATCGGCGGGCCTTTTGGACTACTTTATACCAGTTTTATAATAACTTAGTAAAATGCCTTTCGCCTCTTGTCCGATACTATAAATATCGGGCAAAACAGATAAAGATAACAGCAATCACACTGGCCTTATTTTTCAAAACAATTTTCATAATTGATAGAATTTACGATGTTCTATAACAGTACAGATATTTAAGCGAGTCATTAATTTTCTACAAACATATGGTTATGTAAACTGTATTTCCTCTTTTTTTTAAAGCGACATTATTTGACATATCTATCTTAATACTAAACTCTACGCTATCCTTTGACGAAACAGAGTTCTACAGGATATAGTTTCGCTATGGAACCAAGTAATAAATGGGAAAGATTAGAGTAAATTGCGGGGTCTAAACTCCACCACAAGACACTTCCTAAATCACGATCCTGTCCTCTGGGAAAACGTAAGGACATTTTCATTAGAGTTCAGTGTAGCCTTGTTGTCTCTGGGGAGTCCAGATGGTCAAGGCCTTTACTGTTAAATCTGTAGAGTACGGTGGCGAGACACGCCATATAGCAACACAACAATACGTTCTCTGATGGAAACCACATGGCTTTGATTACACATGGCACATGAATCTTTAATTATCATATGTCAAAGTAAGAATAGTGAGAGGTGGTACATCGAACGACTAAACTTGGATCTCCATGAACATAATCTAACGAATCGTTAGTTTACCTGTGTTAGGAAATTTTATTTCCAATTGTACACTACGCCTGACAGGTCATTGCGGTAAATCTGACAAGTGGCGTCGGTTTTTATTGGATTAAACGATTTTGCTTGTTAAAAGTGGGTACCCGACACATTATTCAACTCCGGGTAGATTTGGATGGTGAATAATGCAAGACAGCTATCTGTAGGAGGCCCGTTGAGTACTAACGGGCGATAAACTGCCTCAGCGGTTGGTAGTAGTGAACTATAGTCATGTATGGTAAACAACATGAACACCCAGATATCCTTCAAATGCCTGGAATTCATCTGAACTTATTCAGTATTATCGGACGTAAATGACAGCCGACAGCACTGGTATTCATCTATATTTGTAAAATCATAAATACTTGCCTTCATTTAAGTTGACATCCTTAAGTGATCTTTATGATGGTCGCGCTAATACCTTGGTCTTGAACTTGGTCCTAAAGATGTCTATATCATGCAGATACCATTACATTTCAACGGTAATTCCATCTTGGTACAGGTGATCAACTCTCAAAGCGTGTGACCTTGGACTACCTCGTTACTATTTTGCTGCTAACTCAATGTTACGTAAATTTTTGCCCGATCTAATGTGAATCGTCACTTACTTCCATATATGTTGTAGTGCTTGTGAGGCCAGAGCTGTCCTTCTTAAAATATTAGCCGTCAAATTTCACGGAAACAGCTTTTTACTGTCAAAAGACACATAAACAAAATTCATCCGGCTAATTCGGGTCGCCCAACGGGACAGTTATTGTTATTACACGAGGATTTGGCTGCCACCAGCTGTCATTGGAAAACAGAGCTAACGTATAAGTACAGTTAACTGTGACGAGAACACGCACTTTCAATCCTTCGTTGCCTACTTAAAGACAGCATATGTGTACTAAACACGGCTTCATAGTAACAAAAAAACAGATGAGCTGATGTAAAAAAAGCTCATGTTTTACTCCAAAGAAGGTTGAGATACCACAAAAGTGTGATGTAAGAGAATAAGACTATATAAACGTCACGTCAAAATAAAATATTCACTCACATAAAAACGGTGTTATAAAAAACACAATTGTTTTCCAGATTTGCCATCTGTAGATATGCTCAATTAAATATTCTTCATCTTTAAAACATTTTAAACTCGACAAGATCTTTGAAATAAGATTTATTAATGTCCTTCGTCGGTATAAGTAACATGGTTCCATGCTGTCTTTGTTACCGTAGCTGTCGTAAAAATGTCACCATGTGCATCGATAAGTCTTAGTAGAAAATTCTCCTTATTTTACGTGACTTTTTTTCACAAATACAGAATAGTGTTATATGTGTTATTTTTGTTCTAACCGGTTTAATGTTTTCAGCGAGAAGACAGCATGTCTCATTGGCACATTTATTGGCACATTTTAATTACGTGATTATCCAGTACGACGTTTGCTAAAGTCTACTGATTGCTTGCCAGAGATCCGAGCTCGAATCCCGGTGGAGGCAACCAAAATTTTCGTTTTCTACATTTGTAAAAAAGATATATTTATATACCATGTTGACTGGGCTTTAAGCTGAAAATTGATGCCTATAAGAAGAAAGCGTACAACACGCATCGATCTCTTATTCTTTAAAGCGATGGGCTTACGAAATTAAGACCGTATCTAAAAAAAAAGAAAAAAAATATCAACTTTCATTTTCCGCAGGATGAAAATTTTTGTGATTTTTTTTTTACGCAGGTTTCATTTCATCGCAGTAGCTTTCAGGAGTGACGTTAATTCAAAAAGCGAAGAGTCATAAGTGAGGTTTATTAACTGAATGTACATATTTAAATTATATTGGTTTAAACTGTCTACGCTGTTAAAATCAGATGTAAGTCAATAGGTTTGCCACGGACTGACTTCTTCCCACTGATCTACAGTTGAAATGTCTCCTTTGTCAATTCCACCCTTTGCTGAATTTCTATCGTCAGTGGAAATCGTTAGACCGTATTAGAGCCTTACCGGGAGACGTTTTGTATTTCAGCGAAGGAGGTAGGTTTCTGTTTGCCGTGCGAATCGATTGAGATCAAATCGAGAACAATATCCCTCGCCGTATTCTTTTTTTAACAAATACATTTAGTAAAAAATTGACGACTTGTTATAGGCAAGTGGCTGCCAACCGCATGAATTATGAAATAACTCATCTACATTCATACTTATTCAGTTCATCATTTGCTGATCTAAAGGTAACAAAACGATATTTTACACCATTAAAATCCATTAAAAAACACATGCAATCGTCTTTAATATGTGATCTTGGGACGTTGATAGCTACCAATAAGTTTGTTTGTTTGTTTATTTGATTGGAGTTTATCGTCATACTCAACAGTATTTCACTTTGAGTTTCCGGTGTATGGCGGAAAACCGAGAACAAACCTGATAAAAAGCACCCCGCGAACTCCGCAGCCACCGGAAAAAGATTTTATATCAATTAGTAAAAAGGGAAATGATGAACCAATCCTAATTACTCAGTGTATAGATTTATGATATTATTTAGCCACAGTAGATTTGACATATAGCCTCATTTTGAAACGCTGGAAAATAGCCCTTAATTCGAAACACACAATACAGCAACAAAAGCGAATTAACGCAAATTTTCGAAAATGGAAATCAATATCAACAAAATATTTCGAAGTCATTTTTGTCATGTTAAATTTTTTATCAGTATTTATTCTTACCAAAGACAATCTCAATCCGATTAATACAACAGTCTAACTGGCTGAGAAATAAATAATCCGCAGTTCCAATAACCTGTAAGCCGATCAAATACACTTTAGTCTTTAGTGGACAATCATCTATTGTCTAGGAACTTAGACTGCTATCTACCTTATTGCATTTTAGTTGTTCGCCGACAGCAATTTGTTCGGTCTGCTGTTATTTTATGCAAATTCACACTAATTTCATTCTCTTGATTGTTTGATGCTTGATGTTGATGGCCACAACTTACATAGTCATTAATTGGAGCGTAATTTTATTGGATTTGATGGATGCTTAACGTATAGCTGCTTTGAGCTGAACAGTTATTTTGAAGACATCCAGCGCCACAAGACAAAAGAGCTGCTGTGTGTGGGTCTTAGAATACATGTATGGTTAATCCAGAAATCGAATACGATGTCTATGATGGTGATACTATCAACTCGAGGGAAAATCTCCTCTTTAGGATTAGAATTATTGTAATTAGGTCATAAATTATTTGATTAAATGATTTCAGGAATATACCCTCTTCGAAGGATAAAGATGCTCTATGCTAGTTAATCGATCGACTCCATATTAGGAACTGATGGCAAAAATCTGTTCCTTTTTTGTACTCCATATTCCCTTGCTTCTGTCTTTACATCACATATTCACTAATTGGCGTTTCAATTGACGACAGTATCTTAAATATCACCCACCAATGATTCGCACCTGTTATTGGTTAAGAACCAATTACCTAACTGTTTTAAATTAATACAAATTTAAAATTATCAACACCAGCCTGTTTAAACAGACAAAACATATTTGTTTCAAGCAATTCAACGTTTAGGTCGACTACAAATTGCGTGACCGGAGAAAATTAACATTTGTACCTTTCTTCAAATGGTATGAGACAGACGACGTGTTTGTCAGTCACTACTTCAAGGAGTGATGCGAATGGTTGGCACAGTAGACCTGCTGCCTAATTACTGGTCATTCGGTCAGACCTATGGCTATGTTCATCTTTCTCTAGTCAGAGTTCAGTGATGTATCGCTCCACACCGACATGCTGGACTTGAACAGAATGAGTTTGTTTGTTTAAGGTGATTTGATGGGAAACCTGCCAGGACATATAACCCGTGTTTTCTTAATTTAAATAGGCTATTAGGCCAGACGTAAGGAGTTTTGCGAGAAGGCAAAAATGAAGTGTTCTGATACCCACAAAAGCCTGGGGTACAGCAAGTTGGCACCATTCTCGCCTGGAGTGTCGCTGAGGCTAAATCCAAAAGCAGAATAGCTTGCCCAATAGATGACTTATCATTCTAAAAACGCGTTCAGTACATTTATTTTTTTATTCGTGCCAAAAGAAACATTTTTGTTTGCTAAACGCGGAGTGTAATTAACTAATGATTGGGAACGTGACCAGCGTATTGAATATTACCTGCTGAAAACAAATATTCAGATCTACTAATGCCAACTTTTCTTTTTCCTTACATCCCATTTGACGAATAGAATCCATGTTTAGTTCTTGCCACAAATGTAGAATCACCTGCCTGTCTTAGAATACAAATGATAAAAATCACGTGTGTAGAAAAGAACATGATAATTTGACATCGAAAAATCTGTTGAATGGTGTCTCTCAATTACATGCATGGACAGATATCCTTTAAAATAGATTTCTTTATTTTTTGATTGGTGTTTAACATCGTACTCAATGGTACTCAATACACTTTAATACATGACAATTGTGCATTGCCGATGTATCGTAGAAACCGGGTAAAAAAAACGCACTAACCACCCTGCGAACTCCGCGGCCACCGGTAAATTTTCTTTTTACATGTGTACGTAAGGTCGGCAGGACGATTCGAACCTATGACGGGTACGGTAAAGGGATTTATATTAATACCCTGCAGTCAAACCGAATCGGATTGTGTTATGGATCTATAGCTTCTATATACAACGTTTAGGTGTGGACTCTTACACCATTTTAAAGTCAACGTTCAGGTGTGGATTACTACACTGTGCTTAAGGTAATTTGCGTGGTGAACTCTTCACCGTGTTAAAGTAAAGCTAGAAAACGGTTTAAGAATTCACATCGTTCCCTTGTCACAGAACAGGTTCAGAAGTGTAAATCCATAACAAAAATGTGTTGTGTTACTAATATGACCTATAAACATATTAGCGAGAGATAACAAATAAATTGCCAGGCCGTATGGTTATTGGTCTGTGTGACAGAAACGTAGCTCTTACATATGTAACCTATATTTCTTTCTAATTTGTCTTTGGTTTTAAGTAAAAAGTAGTCAGTCTTAGATGTGTGTATCGGGTGACTATGGTAGGATTTGGTTTTGCTGTGAAATCCATAGCTATTCGGAACTATGCCATTGCCATACCGTCCAATCAATTTCTTTCGAACACCAATATTCCAGAGTCACGCTTCATTAAATCTTTTCTTCATACCCTGATATATCATTGGATTACACATTGGATTTCAGGCCACCGTAACCTCCGTGTCGGGCGCAAGTGAGTGTGGATCTCCCCTGATTCAATTCATCAGTCGTCCGGACACGGCGGCAAATCAGCCGATGTCACGGTAAATTTAACACAGTGTATTGAACACAATGTGAGAAGGCAAATAGCAAATCCCAGTTCATCTGATACCTAATTAAAATACAGAACAACTTGCTGCATAACGACTAGCAGGGCGTTTGTGGCCCTAGCAACGTTTGAAATAGCAAATCCTTTACTTGTACTACAAAGCAATAAAACTCCTATATATTCTCCTGTCCGTGCTCATGGTACTGTGAATTGAAATGTGTGGGTAAGAATCCATTTTACACAATTGCAATCGTCAGATGGGTGCAACAAATAGCAATCGACTGTCCCAAGCAGTGCCAACAAATAAAAGGCTCGTCCCTTTTCTGAGGTATTATGACTTTAGTATGTACCGCTATGACAATCGAATTGACGTTCACAGATATCACTTTGTTCCGCTATAAAGTTAAAAATGAAGCAATTCATTGGCATTTGTCCGACATACTTTGTCCATTTTACGGAAGTTTACAACTGAACATATCCAACAATATATGCAGTAAAATCTATGGTTATTTAAGAAGATGTGGGGAATACAAAGCCGTCATGAACGTCTCTGTCACGGGGTGAGGGACGACGTAATTACAGAATTTGATTAACCTTGACGGTATTAAGTTTGGACCGTTTGAACTAAATATATCAATATATCATAGGCAAATGCTACATTAAAAAAATACTGTTTGGAATCGATGCATCTCATATACAAATGTAAGTATAAGACAGAATAAGCACCAGTTCGGTCATCCATTTCATTTGAAGCGAATATCCATCTACATAACAGGCATCTAAAAGAAAAGCAAGTCTACAGATGCCTGTAAACTCGGAGTGATGTGCTGTTCTGTTTTATTAGAGCCATTCACTCATGTATATGATATCCAGCAATAACTTAAACATCTCGTCAATAGCAAAGCCATTAACAGAGAGCCAGACAAGGACTGTCTACCGATGAACAATTTGCTCACTTTAAAGTAGTACTATATAAGTTACTGATGTATTTTAAAGAGTTACGGACTTTGATGGCCGTCTTGAAGCTCGTTCACCATGAGCCGGAGGTTGAGTGGTATAACCTTACAAACGGTCATACAAGTATATAAACCCTGAGAAAACGTTAATGACGAATTTACTATCCGTCGAGCTTCCCAGTCTGGTGTTATATTTATCTAACGGTAATCAAACATTAAGACTTTGCCAAACTGTAGTTTCGATCACCGTTACCTTCTATAACTGTTGCCGCTACAATGACAACTCTATCAGATTCCAGTGACATCGAATATTGATAATAGTGTTGTCCAAAATAGGTATGTTAAATATTAGGTTCCATTATTCAATTTTTTTTTTTATTTTACAGCGATTTTGAAGAAGTTATGCTTTAAGGTATGTCTGGACCAACTATTATAATCGCATTTTGCTCTTAGTTTTAATGCATTAAGAAAGCAAAACTTGAAGTGAAGGCGACCGTGTTAGTTTTCTACCACCTATGAGATGTTTCAACTTTCGGGTGTTACGAATTTTTTAACCCTGGTAAATTGACCAACCGAACCCCCAGGAATGTGGTTGACGGAAAATAATAAAGATTATATATGTGCTTAGTAGTTTTGTTTAACTGATATACAGCACCGACTGGACATATAAGTTTTGTACTTCCTATAGATTGCCCATTACGGATTAATTTGTCCAATTCCATGGATACATTGCACTAATCCCGCCTACAATGAAGGTAATAAAAACAGTAAATGTATACGCATTCGACAGGAAATGTGGATTTCTTTTTTTCATTTTGTTTCAACAAGTTAGCTGGCGGCGGAAACAAAGGTAACACAAATGCTCATTCCAAACACTAGGTAATGTTTTATCGGATTTAAAGCACGATGATGGAAACGGAGTTGACAGATACGAATTAAACACCGAACCGAGAATGGTTAGAACAAATTACAGTGACCGACTTTTCCTAAACGAAAACCTCAGTCATCTGGGAGTTGGTTAAGACAGTTCGAATACTACTCGGTGTGACCCTGTTTTCTCTGGGGAGAGTCCAGATGGTCGGTAAAATAAAAGTTAATTCCTGTAAATACGGGGACCAGACACCCTATATAGAAATACCACAATACGGTCTTGACAAGGGCCTCATGGCGATTAGACACTGGCATGGTCGATTTATTGTTTTCTATGGATGATTTCTGATGGTTGGCGTATTTGCTAGCACCTCGAACTGTGTTACAAGAGTCCAAAATAGTGTCATTATGATTGCTGTTCTACCTTGGACACAGAATCACTTTGTGTTATTGAATGTTTTATACGTGTTTTATAATATCGGTATGCTTAAAAGTGAGATTAATTGGACATATATTGGACGTAAAAGATAAATTGACCAATTTTTGAAAGACTATGTTGAATGATTAGGCTACATTGAACAGAATGGTAAATCGGTTGACCATCTTAATACCAAACCACACCGAATAATAAGCTTCATGTATGTTGTCAGCTTATACCTGTTGCCTTTATTATTAGATCATCAAATTTATGTTTAAAGTAGATTTTGTCACCTTATTAAACGCACAATCTAGAACAGTTAGCGTGGAGGTGGCCGCTAACTTACTCCCACATGGGATAATTCTTCAGACGGAATATGAAGTGTGATAGAGTGAATGCATAAAATAGTAGATGTTATCATGAACGTCCAGACATTGGTGAAAGCTGACATGAACTTCTTAAAGTTCCAGACAAACAGTACCGTTTACACCTACATTCACAAACATATCCAATTTTGATTAAACGTTATTGATACCGTGTAGTTGCTTTTTTAAAATCGAGACAATGTTACGACGATTGTACCAACAGTTTGCCATTGGTAAGGCTGGTGTCGTTCGTGCTGCTTTTTGTCTTTTAAAAACATCCCTCGCCGTCTATTACTGACAAAGGCAAGGTTTTCGATATTTTCCAAAAGTTCAATAAGAAACAATACGGAAGTATTTGTTGTATTAGTTCAACTTGCCAAACGGATTATTCATTATTTTATTTACAGAAGGATTGAAGTCGCCATCCGTTAAAAACAAATTTGAAATAAACATTAACTGGTAATCCATTTGAACCAATGGCATGAGAACATAACATTATCGACCAGCGATTTTCGACCAGATTTCCTTATCTCCCACGTGTAGCTTTAACGTTACATGCCCGTATTTAATTTGTCCTAGAGCCAGTCTAACACAAAACGAGCTAATTTGAATATCAGTATAGTGGCGTCAGGGGTTTAGGAACACAACGAAGTTCGAAGATAACATAAGTACACTACAGCCGGCTTGCCAGAAACAAAATGCAGGTTAGGGTTAACAAAAACATGACTAAGATGGATGTCTAAGAGATATGTTTTCGATAAAAATTACACTAATGGCTAACAATGAAAGGCAAAGTAAACTTTCACTGAATGTAACATTGTCGCTTGTGTTCGTTTGAAGGCCATATAAAATACACCTATGAAATACATTATCCTACCGCATTGAGCATTCCTAAAAATGCACAGACTCGTGCAATAACAAACCGTATTGAACTTAGGTTCGTCATTAAGTATTTAAAAGGTGAGTTATTTGGAGTAACAGGGAAAATGTATTTACAAGGTGTATGTGTCCATCCAAGCAAGAAATCGTCAACATTATTTTAATAACAGTTTGCTGATTTATTGCAAAACTTCAATTTTGTTTCATTTTGAGTTTTAATACAAGGTTGAGAAAAAAATGTTTCTGTGTAGAAAATCTTTAATATGGGGGATTTCTGGAAAATAAGGATCTAAAAGAATCTTTTTCCGCTGAATATGTAACGCGGTGCCATGGTGGCGATAGAAAATGCAATATCTCAAAGAAGTGTCACCGTGATGATCGATCAGCCAGCAGAAAGATAATTATTGACTGTTTTTGTTCGTATCATATTGTACGTGATAAAACTCTTAACATGAGTGTGTTTAATGTGTTGTTTATTGCCATTATAAACAGGTTGAACGTTGTATTTGACGAGGCTACTGACCCCTGTGACTTGTTTCACAAACACTGTCTAATATTGGCTAATGACAAGATAAATTAACGCCGTTAAAATTTATACATGCAAATCTGGAAATAAATATATGAGTGTATCAAGGAACGTATAGTATCACACTTTGTATGTTTTATTGTGGTTTTACGCCGTACTTAAAGTTACTTCGCTCATAAGGCTGCGCACCTGCCAAATGGGTGAAGGAAATCACCATAAGAGGCGCCGGCAACACAGAAGACACCACAAGGCATTTACAAGACGAAAAACAGGAAACCACAACAAATCGGTTTCGTGATGCCCCTCAGCTTAAAAGACACCAGGGCACAGTATGCTTCCGCCCAACCAAGTGTTGAATCCGCAACGAGAGGAAAATGTATGCAAAATAACAACCGAGTCGCTTAAGACACATATCCTTGGTTGTGCCCCGCAAATCCCGAAGTAAACAACAGGTTCGGCACAGTCAAAACTAAACAAGAAAACGCAATATCCTTTGGCGATTGGTTGAAATTTAAGGAGCACCTTTGCTCGTGACAATTCGATCTATCGCACCTCTATCCTTCGGGTTTGACGGATTGACCATGTGATACATTTAATCCAATGAGTGATCAGAAAACATGATATACCGATCGATGCATATATAAAGCAATTAATGAAATAGTTTTTCTTGGAAGAAAAGATAAATGATCCAGTGTCATAATAAGCTGAGCTTTGAGTTTCTATTCAAATTACACCAATCTAGTGAAATCGAGAAACCATTTATATCATTAAAATTGCCTTCCTTCAGCCTGGTAATTGAATCGCCAAATTATCATTTACAATTAAATATTTTACAAAACACACGATAAATTAGACTTATGTAATGTAATCTGACCACGCACCGTTAAATCCACGCCATTGCTTTCCTAGGAATATCAAAATGATATAATTATTTTTACTTTTAATTCCGCAGTTGTATTTAATTCCACCCTCTCCGGTCTATTCATGTCACTTCAGACTTCGTACCATCTGTTGCTTTATATCAGAGTTGAAATATTCATTTCACGCCAACTTCATATAAATTTAAAAAACAGTAGCATTACCGAATTCATTAAAATGCGATTCAGAAAACCAAAGGCTATAATCCTGATTACTGGCTTGAGTTTTCCGGATGATACGATAAGAAAAACGTGAATATACATGTATATAACTATTCAAAAGTTGAGAACAGTCAAATTACAGTTAATCGAGATAAACAAAAATAAATAAACATTTTGTTTGTGCCTCAGGCATTATACAGACAATGGAATAAGTTAACACATCTGTTATAAAATCCTTAGCCATTCGCGGTTGCTTAAGCGTCATACTTTATAGTTAGTTATATGACTTAATGTCTATATCATATTTTCTGATCTTACATTGGCTGAAATATATCACGTGGTCACTGTGTATCCCGGAGCATAGACTCGAGGTATATAAATCTTTCTGTAGACCTACTTGAAGAATTTCTGCCGAATTTCAACCAATGACCGACGGTTATTTCGTTTTCTTCCTTGATTTGAGCTGTGTGGTGTAAAGATGTCGTCTGCTTTGATCTCAGATGTACAAAAGTCTCTTTTATTCGGATATCAGGTATGGTATGAGGTAAGGTATGTGGTATGGTTGTTTTAATGATGGTCATATAATAATACAGTTAAGGTATTATAATTCGGTCTATACAGAGTTATACAGACCCACAGTAATCATATGGACCTCGGCCTCTTGCATCGATCTATATTAACTTATATTATATTAACCGTGGGTCTGTATTGCTCTGTATAAACACCACCAAAAGACCATAACTGTGTATTATCTATCCACATTTGGCGAAAAGTAAACGGGATTAACCCAAAATCTCCTGAGTACTTAACTTTAAAAAGAATTGTACTCAAATGTTTTACTCCAGGCAGTGCTTGGCGTCAGATTTGGATGGAAATCAACCACACAATAGGAATCAGTCCATGATATTATGACTTTAAACGGGCTTTAACGTCAAGCAAGGGGTTATATTTATTAAATAAGTCGACCGGAGACCCTTCAGAAATGACATTAATTCACAAATCTGTTTGCCAATACATTAAATAAAATCGCTTTATTCCGTACATTCTGGCAGATTCACAAATATTTAATTAATCTGGCGTCAACTGACATTGATTTAGCATTTAATTAAGCTATAAAAAACAAGTTTGACTTTTGCTGTTGGAAGAAAGGTTTTAACCACAAGGTAAGGGGTTTTCAGTCCATTTGTTATTTATTGTAACGTTGTAACCGGCCCCTGGTTTATAAAGAAGTTGCAGCATTTGATTCACACTTATTCAAGTTCTGACAATGTTCCAGTAAATC
>JAVFBZ010191685.1:0-14477 GCA_032466195.1 Katharina tunicata
TCCTTTTTACAGATTGATTAATTTTTAACTTTGAAAATTTTCAGTTGTTGTTGTAACATCTATAAACAAGTCATTAATTTACCGACAAAACTACAAGAGTTGTCTTTTGTTGCACTGTAAGCAAACCATTTCATTGGCTGTCCAACCTCATTTCGTAATTTTCCCCAATACTAGGCTTCGGCTATTTCCGGACAATTTTCCGTATCTGCAAAAATTATTTTCCAAATAAGGAGATATGCACGGATAACACAAACGCTCTTCTGAACTATTTAACATATCGCATTGAAACTTCTAACCATTCTTCGGAATCAAATGCAAACATAATTTCTTTCATGGAATTATATGCATTTATAATTACGATAATAATATGTCTCATACGTTGCAGATTCTTTGCGTTCAACTTAAAACATTTTCCCACAAAGGATACAAATTTGACTATATCTGTTAATGTACTTGTCTCATTTATTTTTGTCCGGACACATCCGGGCACCAACAATTCTTCACTTAGATGTGTCGATATACAACATAACCCTGTCGCCTACATTACTCAGCCCAAATTAAGCCACACTAACGATTGGTCAGAGCAGATTGAAAGTGGCCGGAGAGGGGCTACATTAAATTATCCGTTGATTTATTCTATCATGCTATTTAAGAGGAGTGTCCTGTGTTGTCTTTGTTTGTGCTTCACTTAAATCACCTTTACTATAGCGTTAAGGTCAGATGACTCAGTTATACAAAGAAACAAGCACTTGTCTGTTTGCTTGTTTGTTAATTAGAGTTTTACGCCGTACTTAAGGTTATTTCACTCATTTGACGGCGCGCCAGCTCAATCGGTAAGGGAAACCGCTAAACGAAGCTGGCAACACAGAAGACACCACAATACATTAAGGCCTACAGAACGAAAAAGAGGTCATCACAACAAATCCTGATGCCCCTAAGCTGAGAGAGCACCAGGGCACAGGAGGCTCCCACCCAGCCACTTACAACAAGCAATTGAAAAGGATACTTACGCCTCTACTAGGCCAATAAGCGAAAACTGTTGACATGACAGCAGTTTAACTGTAACCTGGCTAGAAACAATCCTAGGTTGCGGTGATATTTCAGACTGAGCGTATGTTTTTGTTTTAAACTCGAGTGTTCACACACCAATGTCCTACTTTATTTCACTATGTCATTACACATAACTGTATAGAAGAATGCCGGCTGTGTGGTTCAAGATATCGTTTTTTATCGGGTATGGGGCGGAGGTGCCTAAAAAATGCTGTAAATAAAATTGGTTTTACATTAACGATTTATTGACAGAGAGTGTTTTCCCTAAAAACGAAAATATTATTAGCGGTCACTTCCTAAATGACACAAAAATATTTCAAGTCTTCAGTGCCCGTGCACGGACTATTTGTAGGCCTCGAAATTTGCGTCACCAGCTTAACCGAAAAATCGTTTAGAGGCGTATTTTAAAAGCTTTCCTACATGTATTATTAGCCTTGTGTAATGTATAACATCGGTCTCTGTCATATATTTACCACATACTCGTATAACAAGGTTAACCTACTATTGTCAGAACGGGCAGACAACAATGTATCGTAGGCTTGCATACATGACACTGTTTTCGCCAAATGAGTTGTGTACACTAAACTGGGTAGTAATCAGGTAAGGAATTGTACAAAACTGCTTCCATCTGGGACTCACTAGGCTTTTCAACTTCCCATGAGTGAAAATGTTTGTTATATTGAACAACATGGAGCTTGTTAAGAAGGAAACACACTTTTGAAGATGCCCCCACAAACACATTGGTAATTTCTCCACGTTTGACAAAGATTTCACAATCAAAATCGAGCAAAATAAAATCTCCAATCTTGTACACAGTTCCATATATAGTGACTTTTGTTGTCGTAGTAGCCAGAAGCACACCAAGCAATGTCCCACCACTTTGAATATTGATCAGATCTATGGGATCCATCCAGTCATCTATATCCCCTGCCCATATTAATGTCATGCCAAATATCTGTTACACCTGTAACAAGCTTGTGGAAAATGTGAAATAAATGTGAAAAGATTCAGTGTATTTTATTGTCGTCAATTCCAAAATAGCAAAAGACAATGGTTCAACTTGGTGTATCACATGTCATGAATAAATAGGGTAGATAGTTTAGAAGAGGATACAAATAATCAGCATACATTACATTTTAAATGACCATAAATGTTGATTTAAAGCGTAGTAAACCATAAAATATTATGTAGCTTAACACTGTACAGTAAAGTGAAATACAGTTACATATACGTTAGTTCCCTACCAGCGCAGCCAGTGTAAGTAATACTATTAAATTGCAAAAAAAAACGAAATCTAACAGATGAAACTCAAACTTTGATAAAGGAACATACTTAATTTCGGAACAATTCAGTAAAGCATTATGATAAGCCCAAACAGACTAACAGGCGAGGGATAACCCTATATTCCCCTCCTGTGAAACCACCAATAGAACACTAGTAATGGTGGAAAATGACTTGCACCAAACCTGCAGTATGGGTTTCAGCATTCCTGGTATCAGTCCTTCCATGACATTATGGTAAATATCTGCTGCGAACGCATCTGCTCGATGGAAATATTTTAAGTCGATGCAGCATTTGGCCTTTACGTCATTACATTGCTCTATACTTCCCTGTACAAACACTTCTTGTCCATCTGCAGTAAAATGAATTCCCTGGAAAACAAAAAAATTGTTGGAAACCACCTTACATGAGATTACCTTCATATAGGTACAAAAAAAATCTACATATTCTGGTTCCTTTAGTCTTGGTTAAGCATATCCATTTTTCCAATGGAATCATTTTTCGAGTTATATTTCAATTTGAACATGGCAAATTATTGTGACTTAAAATAAGCTTTTTAAAAAGCCGAATTACTATAATAAAATATTATGTACTTGTACTGGAATTATTCTGTAGCAATCAACAGCTCTTCATTTTGTCCTTTGACATTAATTAAACTTAAAATAAATTAGATTTAAAATCTATTTGCATTTAAGGGGATATAAAAAGTGATATGATGAACAATTGGTGTCCTCTGAAAAGTTTCATTCTACCACAACTGATTACGCTTGCTGGGAATTTACAAGGCGTATTTGAACTCCAGGACGCGTGTCAAGTACGCTTAGTTTCTCCCCCGTGGACGTATTTACCTTTTTTCAAGGCGTAAAATACGCCGATACGCCTCTTATCTGGAGCCCTTTTTTTCTAGTTCAAATAATTGTAAGTCATGCGATCCAAATCGGCTGCAGTTCAGGCCAGCCTCTTTAACAACTCCACCGATTCTAGGTAGTTGTCATTAGGCCTACAAAGCAATGAAGGAGCTTGTCTTTTAATAACCAGTAGATTCATAATTAAGGCATTTCTTTGATTTATGTCCAGATGACGGAAAACTTACCACATAATTCAATCCCTTCTTCATATATTCCATGAAGGAATATTCATCCGAAAGGCCAACAAATTGGTTATCAGTGTTAAAAAGTGCATCAACATCGGCTAGACAAAAGTGGGTCCCTTTTTCTTTCATTGAATCTTGTAGTCTTTTATTAACCTATGTAAAGTATCAGACTGCTGGGCTTGTGTTGCTCCAATGACTTTCTCCGTTGTCTTCTGTAAAACATAACTCAGCAACATGTCAACAGAAACTAAGTATGTCAACTCTCCTTCAATAATTTGAGAGATTATCCACAAAAAATTCACTCTTTTTCTATTTTTCAGGACTAAATAATTAGGAACTCTTCAAAATACTCAATTTTTTTAAATCCTGTCCCGTGTATCCAAGCTTGTATAAAATATATAGGCTACATATACAGTCCAGATCAATATTCTTTGTCAATAAAGGCTAACAAACAATATTATTCTCCATTGAACCAGGTGTTAAGCAAGATCTATTTATTTTTTTTTATACCTGTGTGAGTCGACATTCTGACTTCTGATGCAATATATAGGCTGCAGCAAAATCCCATTCTTGTTCTGAAGGTACATCACTACAATCATGTGTTGTTAATGTTCCAGCTGAAGTGTCTAGAGGGGTGTCTGTATTCACTTCGTTGTTTCCATTGTCGTGCTATATGATGATCATAATGAAAGAAATGGAAACAGTTATATATATACATAAAATATGTTCGTACATGCAGAGAGAGCCAAATTTATAAATTAGTGAAAGCGTCAAATTAGACCAATAAACTTGTTGGTGAAAACCCCCAATCAAAGTTAACATCTTACATATGTCATCAGATAAAAGCTTTTGCATCAATTGTACACAAAAAAAGTACATTGATCTTTCTGGACTTTGTCAATTAATGAAGAGAAATGTATTCATTTTAATTGAATTTTAATTGATTTTTTCTGGAATACTATATCTATAAATAAAGTTCTAGAAAATATTGTTAATTTACATGAGTCTCATGTATCACCCCTGTATAATCAAACCTTAGACTCTTCTGACTGTAGAATGTCCTCATAACGTCTTTACACGATACTGTTTTCGTGAATGTAGCTGGGCAACAGTCGACGCAACAATTTATGAAGAGGTTTGCATCAGATCCATGTTTAGACTTAATGTGAAATAGTAAACTGGCTAAATAAACAGTAGTAAATGCGTTACACAGTTCGCAGCTCAAAACCATCTTTCCCTGGTAGACAACGAATATGGACTCATCACTTCAACATGCGCACTATGGATACGTTTGCCGCCAGAATCGACTATGGTGAGCAGACGAGGAGATTTGTGTTAAGTGATAATCGATTATGGCCTTGGGAATGATGTGCAAGATGTTGTAAAACGTAAGTAGTGTTACCTACCTGTTACTTTTAGTTTATATAACAATTGGCGACACTATATCTGGTAAAAATACGACATAAATCAATAATATTGAAGTTGAAATGAACTTGTTTTACGAGCAGACGGCTTTTGTCGGCGCGTCTTGTACATGTATGTATGTACCTCGTACATTGGTTGCAGAACCAAAAACAGCTATGTATAAAGCCTTTGTGGCGGATATACTCTGTTAAAGCTGGAGGAATCGCAGTGATTTTGATATATAATATATCATTTGGATATTTTAGATACATAACAGTTTTTTGAATTTCTTTGCACATATAATCTACTGTCTTTTCTGGGCATTGAGTAACACTGACTCTGAAGACTGAAGAGATGTTAATAAATAGTAGTTTTTTCTTTCTATCATTTCTCTTCTGTAAATTACAGAGAGTTTCAAAGGGCGTTTTATCCGACAACTTACGGAATTTTTGTAGTGGTTTCCTTCGGCAATTGGCTTGCATGCTTCTTATGACATAAAATTACTTGCCACAAACAGCCAAGAGGAATAACTCTTTCTAGTGGAACAACAAGATGGCCAGTCAATCCCTTAGACTCGCCAGTAGTGGGAATGATTTGATACTTTATTTGACTGCATGCAGCAATCAGCCAATACACAGAGAAAACTGTATGGACGGGTTAACCTGATACCTTTATTTTAGAATGGGCAAGTGCCACTAAATCTAAGATGTAAATATAACGATACAGAACAGCACAGATTAAAAACGTGTTATTTTAAATTTTTACACTTACCCATATTAACTTGTCCAATAAAGTGATGTCCAATTATTCTAGGATCATACGGTCGACATCACCTGTCACGATGTGGATATTACAATCATTAAGCATTGTACAGTTCGGTACCTAATGTACTACTAGACGTTTTGACCCTAGATATTAGAAGTTGTGGCTGTATGCATTCAAGACGTTTTGACTGTAATTCATTTGAGAGAGAGACAGTGCTAAAGCTTTATTGCTTTATAGCATTTAAACCAAGTATAAAATGAAACGTTTTTTTTTTTATTTTTAAATATTTACTATTGCATAATTTGACTGACATTGTATGCATTAAACAACTTAATTTGATGTATCCTTTTACGCTTAATGTATTCTTCGATATAATTTCTTAGCAAAATGTTGATGGTAGTGTTTTGCCACGGCTGGAAACCACAACAATACAGCAATTCCTGCCAACTGTGACTTTGTGACAATGTATGAAGCTTTTTAGTGAGCAGAAAAAATTCCAGACTGAGCAGATATCACAACCAGTATGTACTCCACCAAGGGATGAATCTCTTGTTGATATTTCGGCAGATCTGCTGCAGCTGTCACCAAGATTACCAATACCATCACCAGAGAAACTGGCTCGATCTCCTCTTTGCCAGGCACTGTAACACCAAGATTGAGATTGCCACACATGGAAGTCCACGTTCTCCTGCACCAAGAACTGAATTATATGTGCCAATGCCAGCCAATACAACACCGAAAAAGCCAATGCCGAAAGAATTTCCAATTGGAAGGGTGCTTTTCACAACTGCTGGTAATCGAATGATTCAGACAGGGGAGGTCACAATTTCTGGAAAAATGTCCATAGCAGATGCTGTCTGTGCAGAGATGTTGGCCTATTCGGTGTCAGATGGGTATGGTTAGTTTGTCACCATGGACTTTAATCTTACAGCTCTTAGGTCTGGGAAAAGAAGTATAACCTTTCTGTCTCTCACGTTATTATGTCTTACAAGTAACATCAATCTTGGTTGTAGGCAAATACACATACAGTTAATGGAACTAGATCATCATAATCCTATTCATCACTTAACACTATGTTCACCTTCACTGCCTTGTACAATCTCAGCAACACCTTAAGAAGATTTATATCTGAAGTAGTTGTAGTTTTGGTATTGAATTCGTTTAATTAATTCTTCTCTCTTGTTTCTCTCTTGTTTCATTCTCTCACTGCAAAGGGAAGTGATGAAAAAAGAGAAACGCAGAAATATACGTGTCCTCCAAACACAGACTGAACAAACATACCCTTTGAGGAGGAAAAACATTTTGGTGGACGCCCCACATGTAAACGATTTTATGAGGGAATTGCCTTCACTAAGAGTGGAACCAATAGTAAGTTGAAATAGCTTTGTTATATAATATTCTTTAAAAAATCTTCAGTTTTTGATTGAGATATTTATTTTTGTCAATCTCATTCTTTCAACTTTCAATGTGAGCATAAGTTCACATTAGCCTTTTCCTACAATTTTTAGTCAACTGATTTCAAATTTGGTTAACATTGTCGTCTCAAAAACATTAATCATATTCTTGTGCATTGAGAATTGAGATGACTTTTAAGGTACATATTGTCCTGCTAAGAAACAAAGATTTTATGAAAAAATAAATACTGTTCTGTTCCTGTATGTTTTGACATGTTATGCTCTGTTATTTCCAGATGTTGAAGGAGTTCACACTGGTGACACCAGATGTGGCGGTATGTGATGTCTTTGGTGCAAGTCTGAAGTCGATACTTCTACAGCTGGTGGAGGAAACCCGAAGTAAGGTCTATACCTACCCTAAAAACCATCCATTGGCCAAATTGATGGCGCAAGTTCCTTGGGTGGAAATTGACGATCCAGAATTTGACACTGGTAAGTTTTATATTAAGTTAAAGATCTCTGGCAAATCTAATACCCTCCTTGTTTTCATTTAGAGTTGGTCATATGCTAGAAAGGGTGGCAAATCTGTGAAACTTTTTGTAACCAGCAAAGCCACATATCTCATTAGCTTACAAGAACATGATATGTAAATATTGATGTCATATTATTGTTAGTCAAGGACAAGTATCTTAGCCACTTACATGGGTGACAGATTATCTCTCTTTTTATCCAATAGCAAATCCAGTGTTAGTTTTCAACAAACCTCTATTTGTAACAGGACTACATTTTTTATCTTGTGGCTTCACATACATTATCTCTCGTGGCAACTAAATAACTCAAAGAAAGGAAAGTAATTGTTTATTTTTCAGATCTATATCCATTAATCCAAGTAATCAAATATGACAATTTTTTATAACAATAGGTGTTATTGGGAATTCAAACATGGGCATTTTTGAACTTTCAGAACCTGTCCTGTCATCAGTATTGATAAGTATTATTCTTGTGTTTTCCAGATTTGAACATCATTGGAGTCATGACAGACCTTGCCTACATTCTCCCAACAACGGCCAAGAAAGTTGGAAAGGCCCAGCATTATTTGGTTGATGTGTGTGCTTCTGATACCACCCGAGAGGAAGTCCGGGAAGCTGTTGCAGATCGCCATCATCCCTTTGTGACGATCTATGGAAAAGTAACGGAGATCACCTAGATTCTAGGTGTATGTGGACAATGAGCCTGTGATAACTTGCTCTACGATGTCGAAGGCGCTCTATGTCATGCTGTCATATTACCTTGTATTGAATGTAGAATATGCAAAACCAGTGCCAGCCGTCCTGGAATTTCTTCAAGTGACTTTGTCTTGGCCTGCCAATCAGGAAACAACAAACGCGTGTGCGTGAACTGGAAAAAAGACCATACAAATGTTCGCGGAAGGGATTTGTATATTTTATTAGATAAATTCCACTAACATAGTTGTTATATTTTATAAGATTTAATATACATTATATATGAAGTTTTATTATTCTTTATTTCTGGAAGGGCAGCATTAAAAGTATATTTGTTGCCACTAGCGAGTTACACCGACCACCTTCTTGATGGTTACACAGACCACCTTCTTCATGGTGACACCGATCACCGTATTGTTGGTTACACAGACCATCTTCAAGGTGGTCCCATTGACCACTTTTTTGGTGGTTTTAATGACCACCTTTATAATTGTCGTACTGACCAACTTTTAGATGGTCACAATGAACACCAATAAGGTGCATTTGCTGCTGGTCGGTGTAACCACCAATAAGGTGGTCGGCGAGACCAACAAAAAATGCGACCACCAATTAGGTGGTCGGTGCGACCAGGTATTTGGTGGTCGCACAGACCACGTAGTTTGGTGGTTGTGGTCGGACCACCTCTAATGTGGTCGAAAAGTGACCAGGTTTATGGTGGTGAGCCACGAACCAACCACATTTAAAGATTTTTTGGGTGTGATGTGACCATATTGTTCTAACAGTGTATAACTCAACTTCTTTTTTACTCAACATACCACAAGAAGACTTTATTTTTTACAATGCCAATTATTTCAATCTTTATAAAATGTTTTATAAAAAAAATAAAAATAAAACCACTGTAAAATGCAGTGCTTGGGTCATATCACTGTACGTGATAAAATATTTGTTAGCTTTCGAGGGCTTGGCAACCCTGAAAGTACCAATCTATCGATTATTTTGTAGATGCTTTTTGCAACAAAATATTTATGTTGTTTTAGTTCATACAAAGCTTAAATTCAAGTCATCTTGTTAAAATGCTAGACCAAATTTCATTATGAAAATAAGCTGAGATCGTCTCTCCGGGCTTCCTCATTTTCGGATCTTTCGGGGCATAAGCGGCTCCTGGACCCTCGCCCTGTTGACTAGGATAATCCAGCCTGGGTTCCAAGATTCCAAGATTCCAGGTAAGTCCCGATCCAAATAAAGTAAAAGCTATCATTGATATGCCTATCAAATGTTAAGGAACTATAGCGTGTTCGTGGTATGATTAATTACTTGGGTTCATACATATCTAACCTAGCTACACTCATGAAACCTTTGAACGATCTATTGAAACAAGACTCGGTATGGTCGTGAGGGTCAGTCCAGGAGAAAGCCTTGAATTCAGTAAAAGAAGCTTTGACAAGTGCACCAACACTAGCTTATTAAAATTTCACAAAACCAACCGTTGTATCCGCCGATGTCAGTAGCTATGGTATCGGGGCTGTTTTAATGCAGAAGAACAACAGGGCGTCGAGGCTGGTAGCATTAGCTTCTCGTACTCTCTTACCAGCGGAGACTAGATACGCGCAGATAGAAAAATAATGTTTGGCGTCAGTTTGGGTGGGCATGTGAGAAATTTGACAGGTATTTGTGTGGCCTTGATAAATTTCGATTAGAAACAGATCACAAACCACTAGTACCACTTATAAATGGCACAGATTTAAACACAGTACCACTAAGATGCCAAAGGTTACTTATGAGACTAATGATATACAATCCTGTTGCAGAACAAGTCGCAGGTAAACAGTTAATAGTAGCACATTGTCTTGACACCCAATACAATCTCATGACACAGTAGAAATAAATTTAATCAATGAAACAGAAACATACATCCAAGTATCTTATTATCGCTGGCAAGAACAAAAGACGCAGTCAAACGTGATGACGTCATGCAGACAGTGATAGAGTATACAAGGATGGCCAGATTAAACGTATGTAATGGATGCAGATCTTAAGAATTTACATTCTGAGAAAGCTCAGATCAACTCTTAATATATGACGATAGAATTGTCAATCTATCCACATTAAAAAAGAAAACAAAGATGTCATACACCATGGACATCAAGGTATAACTAAGTGTAAAGATCGAGCAAGCACAGGTACAGAATCGGACGTGATATCGACGAGACAGTCAGAAACTGTCAGCATTGTCCGTTCAGGGAACCGTTCAAAACCTTAGACCTCCCTGGAGGACCGTGGGAATGTGTAGGGGCGGATTTATTGATGTTTGAAGGAAATTCATATTTAGTGACCATAGACTACTATTCCAGATTTATCGACTTTACATACTTAGCAGAAACACAGGTGTTGCTGTCATTGCTAAATAAAAAAGCCTATTTGCTAGGTGGGGAATTCCTATGGAGCTCATTTGTGATAATGGACCTCAATTTTCATCAGGACATTTGCCAAAGATTATGGATTCAAACATACGACTTAATTCAAGTCCCCGTTATCCACAATCCAACGGAATGGCCGAGCGCGCCGTCCAAAACAGCCAAACGAATTCTCAAACAGAAAGATCCATTTCTAGCTTTACTTAGCTATAGATCTAAACCGGTTGAATCGACAGGATACAGTCAGATTTATACAAAATATCAATACCTGTGACATGATGTAACATTAGAATGACATTGTGGCAGTTTTACTTAAGAATAACGTCATGTCGGTGTTTCACGTTGTGACCATGAATAACTATGTTTTAACAGCGTTCACTAATTTTACACGCATGTAAAATTTAACAAATAAATTTATCATATACAAAATGAAATGTATTGAACAAAAAACAGCTTGGATACAGTCTCTAAAATCTTCCAACCCGCTTGTGATTTGATGGGTGACTGTTAAGTTGTTGATATTTCACAGCTCCATATAGGTTAGGTAATTTTTAAAAAAATAAAATATACATATATATTTGTAAAGAGTGATCATAGTGTCACAGGGATATTGATTAATAAAAATCGATATATCATCTCATGTTTTTAGATAAATTCTAGATATATCTTAATATATCTTGATCTCGAGTTGTTATGGGTAACCTACAGACGTCTCGAGAAAAGGTAATAAGCGTAGGATGGTAGAAAACATATGTGGTGAATACATGTATATAGCACACACTGATATCTAGGTACATGTAAGTACAATCTGAAAAGAATATCATGTAGACGAAGAAATTAACCCAGTATTCTGTAAAGTAAGGATAACAGTAGTTACGAGTTATCTGATACAGAAGGGAGTTTTGTCTCAATCAATTGGTCTTTAAGATTTTTGTTACTCTTGTACATTATAACAGTTTTCTGTGAGAGAGGTTTAAGATTTTAGGTACGAGGTTTTGATATTCCTTTATAAATTGAATCCTAATTAATGGACACAACGTTTGGTGGGTATTAATGCGATAAGCTTCTCTTTCCAGGCGTTTCTGTTTGGTTTCCTCTTCAGAAGGAAAAAATCGAAGTTTTTTTTCTCAATCGGCACGATTTCAAAATAATCTATAACAGAATGATCAGGAAGGGGAAATGTTCAGCTATTTCAGCTGTAATCCGATTGATACTAATAGGGTTTTAGTTTCTCCAACATATTGTTTCAGACACTTTTTACAAGTGATGAGATATACCACTTTTTCAGAATCACGGTTCAAAGCATTTACCAAATGAGAAACATTTCTTGTCTGTTCCCTACTAAAAAGTCATATCTATATATGTCAAGAGAATCAAACAGGCACAGAGATAGCGACTTATTAAACCCGATAAATCATATCATGTTCTAGATAAATTCTCAGAGACAAGTTTCTAGACATATCTTAATCTCTAGTTATTCTGGATAACCTAAAGGCGCATCTCCAGAAAGGGCAATACATGTAACATGTAAATTGTGAAGAACATATGTGGCGAATATGTAACATAAAAAGATAGTTATCACTTGTAACTAAGACATGTAAAAAAGAATTTGATGGTTCTTTTCAGAATCCATAGTAACATTAAGGCGGGGATGTGGAGCGTTCAGGAAATTAAGTAGCTTAGTTGGGTTTTGGTTTTCTTGTTGAACTTTTCCGAAGCAACAGATTGGGGAGATAGGGGCATGCGGCAGTTCACAGTTTTCAAATTCAGTCTAAAACAAATAGGGGAAAATTGGACCCAAAGGGGAGGCCATGAATTTGTTCAAATATTTTCTCCACCCTAGTAAAGTTCGCAGAGGATACACGTTTCTTCAATTAGTTTAATGATATTATCTAAACTGAGAAATGTTTGCAAACTTTTAGTGGTTGGTTTGTGACTTCATTCTTCAACTGAACTGATACACCGCCATATGAGTAAGGGACAACACTCTAATAGAACAACCAGAACATTGGGTCTGCTTTAGTACAAAATATGCTTTAATCTTGTCGTGAAATACTCACTTCACGCTGTCATGAGATAATCATTAAATAGGAGTGGGTACAATTTCTATGTTAAAAGAAATGTTAAAAATATGTTAAAATTATCTTGTTTAAGCGGCATTTAGAAGCTGGGTACATAACAAAAACCTTATGAATAAGATGGATTTTCAACTAATTGAAATTTGCACCACTGTATCCCTTTATCAGTGTGTGTTATGCCTAAAGATCCACCATAGTATAATACTGATATATGGAAGCTCATTGCGACCCTCAAGTTGTGGTCGATTTTAGATTTCAATCAAAAATTCAAGTCATCAAGCTGTCGACTTAATTATAACAGCCACAATAAGAAAACAAGTTCGCATTGCGAGACATACCCCGTGGCCTGCAGCAAATACGAATCCTGTGGCTGCAGGGTGTCAAGGTGTTGAGGCATGTATTATTAATACATTAAGCCTTGACATCTGTGCTGTGTGCATTTATAAACTCGCTTTTTAATAAAACCATGGTAAAATTGAAAATTCCGCTTCCGTTATGACTTGCGTAGTACTATCAGATATATGTCGCCCAATTTTCAGAACAATCCTAAAATTATTGACAGAGAAATAGTCCATTTAGTTAGTGTTGCATCAACAACAACAACAACAACAACAACAACAAAAGCGCCAACAAGAGAGTGAGTAAGATCTAGACCCCGTTCACAACGGGGTAATAAAAAGACACATGTATGATTGGTTTCTAATTCCACCGTCTTTATATATCCCCAGGATATAGACAGACTTATATCCAATAAATATTAGCCAAAATACTTTTTAAAACGGTGGACGGGTGCCATACTCAGACTAATTCAACAAGTTCACAGTACTGTCACCTAACAGTCATGCCCTGAAGCTATTATTTTTTGTAAAGATAGTGGGCTCCTCCATCCCTTTTTTCTTCAGAAGAATAAAACAAATGGATTTGTTAGAACTCATTGAGGCTTACGGATTGTTTAGCTATGCCATGGTGATCTGGCTACATATATTTTGTTCTTGAACCCGGAGCCTTATATGCATTAAAAAATTTTGCGGAAACAATACTACGAAAACGAAAAAGAAACCTTGTTAGATGTATCAAGTTAGTCGGCGGTTGGCGGTAGGCGGTAGGCGATTCGAGGGGGCCAGTCAGTATTTCAAATTGAAATATAAAACTAAATATCTCCTTCATATTAAAAGATAGAGACACCAAACTTATACCAAATATAAAACTTATCACGATCTTTGAACTTTTATATGTCTTACTCGATTTCGCGCCGTGCAGGCACAGTATTTAATTTATTCTGAATCGCCAACTGACTCGTACCTTGTACAAAAACGAATCGCCTTCTGAATAGCCTACTGGCATATAAATCAAGTTTTATACACATTAGGACACCCAAACTTGTACTAGATACACTACTCTTCATTATCTGTCATCTCACATAAGTATTGTGAAATTCTAACCAAAGGAAGCGCCACAACGAATCGCCGTCTGAAGCGCTAGATACACTACTCTTCATTATCTATCAACTGACATAAGATTTTCGAAATTGTATCAATAGTGTCGGCCATAACGAATCGTCGTCTGAAACGCGCATTGACTTATAAATCAAGTAGAAAACCAACAGTCACGACTTTTGGTTGGCTTTTGCCAAACCTACCCATATGCAGTACAATGGAATTTTACCTGCGCCATATATGTGATGAAGGTGATATGTTGAAGCGTACATATTAACTTCGCCATGTTGGAAAGAAAGGGGATTTCAACATATGTTTATAAGTGAGAATCGTTTATTA
>JAVFBZ010191696.1:0-11620 GCA_032466195.1 Katharina tunicata
CCAGAAGTTGAAAATCCATCTCAGTCGTCATGTTTTTGTAATTTACCCAGCTTCTAAATGCCACTCAAACAAGATATTTATTTATTGACTGGGGCCTTATTCAGTACTTATTTCACTCTTAATCCACTTTTATTTCACGACAGTTTGGCAGTCAAATGTGGAGCCCGCTCTGTCATTTCTCGCACGAAGCAATGACTGAGGCCGGACATTTACAGTCTCATGAAGCCTGACAAATCATCTTTCTACTACTGCCCCACTGACTGAGTACAGAGAGCTGGTGTCCGCTATCCTACCTTGGAATGTCAGTTTTCTGTTCTTGAGATCAATATGTTCTTTATAGATCAAATTACCTCCACATTTCTCAAATAACCTCCACATTTCTCAAATTACCTCCACATTTCTCAAACTACATTCACATTACTCAAATAAAGTTATTTTTATATGCACTTCCAATGTAGCTGCAATCTCTTCCAGAGTTATCCCTCCTTAGATAACAAGTCCCAAAACATTTACCACATGACCTCTTTCCATAAATCTGCTAGCTAATTACTAAGCAGGTAAAATTGAGTTTGGAGCCTTGGGACAACTGAATAAAAGAGCCGTTTTCATCTAAGGTATATTGTTCTAAATAGGAATTGAATTACGTAACCAAAATTTGGGCAGTTATGTAGAGATTAGTGCAGAATAATTTTATATTTTAGTTAATGGAGGTAAAAAGAGACTGCAAGGAAAGATAACTCTGGTAGAGACTGATGTAATTGTTTAACAAATTCAACAACAACAATTGTATAACTAAATGCAACACTGAATGCCTACACAATTTTGTGCTTTTTATATTTCATTTTTTTGTCATGCTCTCAAATTTTGTGAAGAGGATGAAATATTATGTGTATCACTATACTGGATAAAGACAAGACATCTACCACCTGACTCTTACATTTACAAAATTCATACATTTTATACTAAAATAAAACTGTAACAGTAACTAAGACTTATAAATTTTATGCTAAACCTCATACATTTAACCTACAAACCGTAACACTTACTAAGACTGGTACATTTACTAAGACTGGTACACTTACTAAGACTGGTACATTTACTAAGACAAGTACACATACAAAGACTTGTACATTTCCCCTATTATGGACAACACAAAGCTTCGCATATCAGTGGTGTTTTGTAAAATAGCATTAGGTAATATAATAGATGAAGAGTTTAACTTACCGACTGTGTGTGCCCTATTATACTGATCTGTAAACCAGTTATATGACTTACTAACAATACACAACAAAACACGTCCACTTTCAGGAAAGTTCAATTTGGTCAACCATTGTTAAACATGTAAGTCTTTCAGGATTTAATAACAACAGATTAGAAACTATGGAAGTACAGAAAGACATCCCGCACACAAAAATAAAACTTAACGTCATGAAAGTGGATTAAGACTGTTAGACACTTGATTTAATTTGGCAATTAATACTAAGAACGTAAAAAAAAATTGAAAAAAAAAAGAAGAAGTTTGGTTTCTAAATCTACTTCTATTAAAAACAACTCAGTAATTTCTAAAAACATGTTAATATAAAAAATCAGTAATTCAATATTAAAGCCGTAACTACTTGTTGGTAGCTACCTAAAATATACTTCTTTCTGAATTCTTGTAGATGAATTGTTTACTTTGTGTAATGATAAGATGAGGAAAGAAACTATACCGTATATCACCTATAATTCCAACCACAAATCACTGACACATTTTTTAAAAGCTTTATTGTGAAAGTACTATTCTATGTAAACAAACAAATTTATGTTTACTGAAAAATCCGGCTTCTCCACAACCCCGACATTTTATGACTCCCATTATTTCAAAATCCTTCAAATAGCTTAAAAGTAGTAATTTTATGGTTGAAATTTTAGGTGATTTATAGTATGTCAGTGTCTACAGAAACTGATAGGCCAATCAAATCAGAGCATGCCCACAGACATATTGTCAGATAATTTAGGAGCAGCGTGGATTTCAGGAATATAACAGGTTTCAGAAATCTTCTCCAACATGCATATAGCTTGATGATTATTCCACAAAGAACCAAGCCACAAACACGACTTACCCAATTTGCGATCCCGTTTTAGTTGGACTGTGTGCCATTTGTTCAGCTCTAGACTCTTATTGCCACGAATGACGGCGGGTCCTGACCCAACATCGAAGCGGAATTCTGGATAACTGTCCTGTAGACCAAAACACATGAAGTCCCCGACACCTGTTTCTGATTGGCCGTTATACAACACCAGACCTACAACAGAAATATACATGCTATTTCACAAGAGGAGAATGTAACATTTCTTCTTACTAGTAGTAATGGCGTGTGTCAGTCCAAATTTGCACCACAATGTCTCATATTTCACAAGCTATTCAAGACCAGGCTTAAATTAAGACTTTTTTTCATAAATATAAAGTTGACACGATATATTCAGCCACTGCTTGAGCAATCTTAACTCGGTTGTCATTTGTTTGTTTGAGTATTTCACCTATATATATGACAACTTTGCGTTGTCGGTGTATGGTGGAAAAGCGGGAAGAAACCTTGTAAAAACCACCCACAAACTCCGAAACTTCCCTTATATACATACGGTCCACAGGGGGAATCAAACACTCCAATAGTCCAACACTCAACCACGGAGCCACAGCGCAGCCCCTTACAAAATATTAAAACATTTCTTACGTCTCCTTCTACTTGACAGTTATCACAAAGACCTGGAGGATGCTAATTTCATTGAACAGGCATGAATTCAACGGACATAAGCCAGAAAGCAGTCTAAAGAAGAAAACATAAGTTTTACGACTGCACAGTGGGATGAAACCCAAGGTAAAATCAACTGTCAACTGCAGTATCTAAACTGTCCTATGAATAATAGTGTAACACCTTGCATAGATGAGAAAAGGGTGCCAAACAGACTGATTGACAGTAAAACATCCCATTATCAATGGAGTTCCTCAGTGACTACAAAGGGAGATAAGTCTGTAACTCATTGAACTGGCTATACCATCTATCTCATTGACTGACAACTATCTCAATGAGATAGAAGGCACTCACTCCCGGGGAAGTTATATGAGCAACAGATTTATCTCCCTTTTGTGCAACAGGCCAACACCATTCAACACAGCTTGTTATTGTATATTTGAAGTATACCCAATTTATGTCAGCATATCTCATAAACTTTTATTCAACTTTAAGTCCCATTGTCTTGAGACAAGGACATACATCTTTATTTCACCCATTGCCACTTTTAGCTTTCTTTCTCTGTCAAAGCAGGTAGATTTTGCCCTCCTATCAACTTCCAGACAAGTGTGGAAATCCAGGATACAAAATGGATTTTAGAAATTTGTGTATTAAAGCTAACGCCAAGTAAGGGCAACATTGTTTGTGCGTTTGTTTGATTGTGGCTTTGAGGGTATTTCACTGATAAAGGAGTGTCGGCCCAATTGGTAAGGACAACATCCTCATCGCCACTGGCAACAAATAAGGAGCTGCAGGACTCCACAGTAAAATTGTCTTTGTGCTCGTTGCCAGCTCAGAGAGCACTGGCCAAGGCACAGGACGCTCTCATCATCCACCTACATTGTTCATAAGATGAAGTACGACCACAGATCAACTTTACATAAAATAAAATAAAAGTAACTCCGAATACTGAAGTCATCATGTTTGATATTCTATATTTTGGGCAACGTAAAGAGTAGAATCAATTCTGATGATGACTACATAGATAGACCGAAATATAAAATATCAAACATGATGACTTCAGTATTCGGAGTTACTTTTATTTTATTTTGTTTTATTGTTCATAAGGACGTGCATATTTATTCCAGGAAGTAAGGCAGAAATTAAACATCACTGATCCCAAAAGAAAAACAAGAAGCAGCCAGGGCTCTAGAGTAAAAAAAAAGTTCACAAAATGAGTAGAGATGATACCCACCATCAGTGGCTTCAGGCCTGAACGACACCATTACATCAAAGTTCAGGTAGGCGTCTCTCAAAGGTGCATAGGAAATGTAAGAACGGGGATTCTGAGTGAAATACGGAACCAAATCTGTCAAGCAAACATAAAACACACAGTGATAATTGTAATTTAAAAACTTATATTCATGACTGAATAAAATTATTCATGATTTTTTTTGTCACTTTTTGTTTATATTAACAAATATAAATGAATTTGAAAAGTTTATTTGTAAACAGTATGCACTCTTAGATAAACAATTATTTCTTGTCAGTTAAAGAACACTCCTTGCTCTAGCAGAGAGAGATCTCTCCTTGTTTGTTTGTTTGTTTGATTGGTGTTTAACGTCGCACTCAAAGGTATTCTCCACTTCTTAATCTACTCTACTCGATACGGCGGAAAACAGGGAGGAAACCTCGTAAAAAACGCATTCGCTATTGCCGAAGTCACCTCATGTGACTCAGGTCCACTGGGCGACTTGAACCCGTGCGGTACATCAAAGGAGGATCTGCAGTCAGACGCGCTAACCACTGAGCCACGGCGCGGGCCCTGCTAATTATAGTAGTCTCGCTGGAAAAGAGAGATTTTCTACATGGCTGTGTGTGATGACTGGACTCACCTCCGACCACGAGCCTGACCGGATACTCCGTGATCCCGTAATCATTGGCAGCAGAACAGACGTATGTGCCAGCGTCTTCGCGTCTTACTGTTGGAATCATCAACTCTCCATTCCTTACGACATGGTTACTGTAACAAAAAGGCATTCCATTAACTTTATGCCATACTTAAAGTTATTTCACTTATACTTCAACATGCAAGCCCAATCGGCAGTGGAAACAACCGTAAACAACACTGGTAGCACAGAAAACACTACAGTACATTTGCAGGACAAAAAACAAGACAAAAAACAAATAAATCGGCTTCCTTTTAAATCTAGGCTCAGAGAGCACTTGGGTACTGGAAGCTCCCGCCCAACCACCCACATACATTTTTGTTTCTAGACCATGTGCTTTTCATTATAAACAGACCTCAGGGCATTAACAGGACAAGAAAAGGATGTCACAGCAATTCAGCTTCTTCATTCCCCTTAGCAACAAGGCAAGTGACCTCTGGTGGGGTATTTTGGGGATATACCACAATTATCCAGACTTAACAAAAAAAACAAACAGTAGAAGATCTCCCTGATATTTAACATTCTGAACATTTTCCAAGTTGACTTCACTCGGAACCCTTCAAATGTACTGCATGCGCACATCATCTCGAATGTGATACGCTCATCGTCATTTTAGCTGGAACTTTTCCACAGCCTATCACTGCCGAGCTAAATACTGATAGCGAAATAAAGAGAAATCATGTGAGGTTTTGCCGATTGGCTTGACTTGGAAAGGACACAGTCCCCTAATCTACCACCAGGACATCTTTAATTGTCCTCACACAATACAACAGTTTACCCTGGTAAAGAGCCATCCTTTCTATTCCACGTAATGGCAGGTTGAGGGAAGCCCTGGGCCTCGCAGTTAAGGTTAGCTGTACTGCCGAGTGAGGCCGTGCGAATCTCTTGTGGTACAGATATTATTGGCCGAGCTGTTGGAAAAACAAAAGCAGTTTATCTAGAAAACAAGCAAGTGAATGGCTACAAGAATAAAACATTGCTTTTCATACAAATAAAATCAATAAAACAGATATAATAAAATTAATCAATCTTTTCCTTAATTGGTCTATTATGAGTCTGTCATTTCGGTAAAATGCAAAACCAAAGTCCATGTTTATTTTTTTGCTTCATGTTTAACGTTTCACTTTCACAAAAATGAAGGAAACTGATAAGAAAATGCTATTTACCTCTGACAAATAGGACGACCTGAGACTGTACGGAACCGGCAGCATTTATGGCGGTACACCTGTATGTGCCAGCGTCCTTTGGCTGGACTTCAGGTATGGTCAGGATGCCCTCGCCGATGTTTGCTGTCACCGGGATCCTACCTCCCAGTTTATTCCACGTGATTGTTGGACGAGGGGTACCTGCGTTTAGAAAACAGTTGATAATTAAGGCCATGTGTCGGATTTGTCATTTAAATTTACTTAACATTAACAAAACAGGACACCAAAACAAATTGGAATCCTGTGCCCTTAAGGGTACAGGAGGCTCCCACCCATCCACTCACAAGTCACAGTTATGACAATTGTCAAAGGGCAACTTTTAGGACCTGTAACAAACCAAGTATAAACATCTACATTTTTTTTTAAATTAAAAAAATTATTTTTATTTATTTACATATATAGAATTTTTGAGCATTAAATCAAGTGGGAGATATTTGTGGCAGTGGCACATGTCGTCCATCTGTTGCTATTTGTAGATAGAGACTGTACCTGTTACGATACATTCGAACGTGACACGGTCCCCGACATCCACAGTTTGAGTGTCAGTTTTGATTCCGGTGGTCGGACCGCCCACATCTGAAACACAAAAAAAAACAATTAAACTGTAAAAATACATAAAGTATGTCGTATAGGTGCCTAACATAGAGTTAATTATTGAATATTCAGCCCCCCTCTCCCCCACACTCCAAATTCATTGGACTATGTATTGGAGTCAATTGTATTATTAAACTAAAATCACTCAAACTAAATTTAGAACAATTATGATGCCTCTTCAATCAAAGTAAGGAATAATTTCCATTTAGAATTATCCACATGACAACCAGTACCTGCATGTGGCATATGTCCATTGATCATTAGGCGAATATATTTATCTATTTGATTACATACAACGTCAAGACTATTTCTCTAATCTTCATACTTTGGTTTGTTTGTTTATTTGATTGGTGTTTAAGGTCGTACTCAAAGGTATTTCATTTATATGACGACTGATTCTCCACTTCTTAATCTGCTCTACTCAATACGGCGGAAAACCGGGAGGAAACCTTGTAAAAACAGCCCCCGTGATTGCCGAAGTCACCTTGTGTGACTCCCTCATATACCTCAGGTCCACTGGAAGACTTGAACCCGTGCGGCACTCTCTGCAAACATGGGAACAACTACGGTCCATGGGGAATCAAACCTATACCAGGTACAGTGAGTGCAGTCCAATACTTTACCTACTGAGCGACGGTGCGCCCTTAGGGGAGTGAGTAAGAGTTTGTAGGAAATCATTGAGTGGACAAACCTTGGACAGTGAGGTAGGTATAGTCCCGTGTGGAGCCCGCCTCATTGGAAGCAGAACAGATATAACGACCCGCATCAGCTGTTGACACCTGGTATATACTGGATAACACAAAATAAACATAATACATGTCAGATAGAGAAGAATTTAACCACTTGGCTTGCTGAAGCACTGGCCATTTATTTGATCCACTCACAATCCATTTAATTGTGTTTAAACTTATAGTAAATAATTGACATTAATTAATAGTTTTGTCTGTTAACAGGCTAATTAACATGTTGGTTGTTAGTTTAAATTGTTTCAACAAGTTTCAACATTAGCTAAATACAGAGACTTGAGTTTAAGGAATGAACTGGACAAGTTGTGGTCTTCAAATAACTGAATGTATATTGTAAGTATGTTTTTGGCACTCACGTGAGAATTCCATTACGGATATCATGTTGGGGTGGTAGAGTGCCGGCCTCCCTTTCCCAAGTTACTCGGGGGGCGGGGTTTCCAGTCACCTGGCAACGTAACTCCACAAACTCGCCAACCGTATGCACATACCTCTTCTCGGAAACCACTACAGTCGGGGGAACTGATAATACAAAATAACATTGGTACTGGTTAAAAATCTGATGTTTACTTATTTGTTTATTTGATTGGTGTTTTACATCCTGCTCAAAAGTATTTCACCTATATGACGACTTATTAATATGCGTTGCTGGTGTATTGTGGAAAACAGGGAAGAAACCTCGTCAAAACCACCGGCGAAACCCTCAGCCACCGGAAAACTTCCCTTATATACCTAAGGTCCAAGAAGCCTTGTTCATTTATTTATGTATTTAATTGGTTTTTTTAGGTTGTTCTCAGTGGTATTCAACTTATATGACAATCCCGGTGCTTGGTGGGAAACCGAGAGGAAACCTAGTAAAAACTAATGCGCAAACCTACGGTCGGCAGGGTGAATTGAACCTTTACCGTGTAAAATCGTTTGAAAACTTCATATAAAAAATTTGAAATCATGGTTTTACTGTCCTTAAAAGTGAATGTGATGAAAAATCACCAAATCACCAAAGTTACAGAAAATCATCAGATTAACTTAAACAATCAACTCTCATAAAGTACTATGACACTCAAAGGTCTGACCTGAAATGAGAACTTCAGCAATTCCCTCTGCGCTTCCTGCCTGGTTAGTGGCCACACATCGATACTGTCCTGCATCGGCCGCCGTCACTTGACGAATCTCTAGTATTCCGTCCCTCTCCACCGCACTGGGAGATAGAATACCGTTGACCTTGCTCCATTCAATGTTGATTGGTGGCGTCCCCTGACTGCTGCACCTCAGGTACAGCGGACTGCCAGGACGGGCAGAGACACGGGCCGGGGAAATTGTCAGACGAGGGGACACTGAAACAACACAACATATCGGTTCAGATCTTCATTCAGTCTATTGCCTTCTATAGAAACACAATTTGATTTCTTTCTTTGTTTCCCTCATATAATGGCGCTGGCCCAACTGTGAAGGAAGCCACCTTTAACAACACTAAAGACACGACATAACATTTACAGGATTCCTTTATATAACAAGTATCACTTTCTATAAGTTAATGTCAGACCAGGCCTCTTAATTCGAAGCAAGACTATTGGAGAATTTTCTACAGTCGTGGCTAGTCTGAAGAAGAAGGCAGTGTTCATGTCTATGAGGTTATAACATTTATTCAATGACATCACACAACAATGCAAGATGAATGCTGCTGTTGGGTGACGCTTGACTATGAATGAAAATGCCAATCTAATCCAGTTGCGCAAGACTGCAATCAACGGCATGTCCCCACCAGGCCAACTGTATCCAACTACCCTAAATGCTCAACAAATTCGACCCCATTTACCACTTATAAAACTACACTTTATGCAAAGGTTAAGAAGTGTAGAAAAACATGGTTGAAATTTTTAAGAAGTTCGTACTTTAAGCTACAAGAAAATATATGTTTTAGTTCCAATCTCACATTAATACCCTCAATACATGACTTGAAACATGTGTCCATAGAGGTCGAATTTGTTGAGCATTTAGGGTACATGTACTTGTCAAGTCACGTACAACCCAGTAGGCTTGGTGTAATCTGTCTATGGCAGGAAACAAAGAAAAAAAAATTGTAACAACTGCCATACGATGTTCGCAGCCACCGGAAATTATATCTCAGGCTGACAAGCTGCCTGATAGTGTAGGGTTAGGGTTAGGGCAGATAACTTACCAGAAATTATGATGGTGACGCTGGCCTCAAAAGATCCAGATGAGCTGATAGCAGAACAGATATACTCTCCCTGATAGGCGGCTGTGATGCTGGGGATGTTCAGGAGCCCTTGTTGGACGGAGTGATCGGGAGGCAGAGAACCTTCTCTCCGGCGCCATCGTAACACAGGGCTCAACACGCCTAAAATTACAACCCACACATATCACACATTGTGTCACGGTCAATTTACATTTTTATTATTTCATCATTTGATGTTAAGAGTTTGTTTCAGAATGTCATTAAGAAAACTGAGTGCAGTGCAGTCGCTGAAAATTCTGGATCTACACTAAATAAATTGTCAGTTGCAGTTAAAATTGCTGTAACAGTGATAATCAAATTGACGTCTGGTAAAAAAAGATTCGTTCACATAACTCTAGCCAGTAAGATTTTAGTAATGTATTATAAATGAATGAAATCTTTTCTCTATTTACTGGTGTGTATGTTTGATTTGAGTTTTTAATTATGCAATAATTATATTTTTTTTATAAAGAGTAATCACACTGGCACAGGGATATCAACTAATTAAAGCCGATAAATAATCTCATGGTCTACATAAATTCTCAGAGACAAGTTTCTAGATAAACCTGAATCTCAGTTGTTCTGGATAACCTATAGGCCCATCTCGAGAACAGGAAATTCTAGAACCGAATAACAGGACACCACAACAACATGGTTTCCAGATGCCACATAGCGGAGAGAGCACCAGGGCACAGGAGGCTCCCACCCAAACCACCTGTACGTAGTTGTTGATGTCAGGCGGATGATCAGATGATGAGACTGTAGTAGACGAGAGCGTATCTGTAGTAAAACATACCTGCTGCAGCACACCTTAGTTCCAGGGTCTGTCCCTCCACCACGTTGAGCGTGTCCGGGCCAGCAATAGTTACGCCCTGAGTCGGACGGGGAGCCTCACCCTCAACTGCCAACAGAAACAATAAACAGTCACATGTGTCCACAGGCAATCGTCTTCCCTAAATTAATACACTTTCTTTGTTGGTGTGGTGTTTCATGCATACTAAGTGCTATATCACACACATAAAAGCAAAAGTTGTAAAGTTGTTAAACCAAAACTAATTCCGATTACCACACCTAATGATTCATCCGTGCTATTGGTTGAATTTACATCAAATTTCTAAATACAAAATTGTCATTAATATAGCCCATTACTAAGATGCATGACCCTCTGGAACAGTGGAAGTATGCTTTGATCTTACATTCATTCTGACATACTCAGCACTGGAAGAACATTACCTTTCAAACAGAGCTATTACACACATTACATCACATTTTGCCATTGTGTAACTGTGGCTTTTAAATGTTGGAATACACCACCGTCACATAAGTGGAATTTCCTTAAGCATGGCGTTAAACACCGATCAATCAATCAATCAATCAATAGTGATGCATGTTTTTAGTTCAGACCACTATAAATCCTGATGCATAATAGAGTACTGTTGATTGGACCGTTTGAAAATAAACTGACCAATGAGCTGTATTCTTTCTTCTGCTCGTCCACCAGGGTTTTCAGCAACACATGTAAAGCTGCCCGAGTCACGACGAGTTGCCCTCTCGATAAAGATGATCGCGGAGCCCTGAAGTCTCGGGAGTGCACCCTGTGCAACGCCTGGAAAGCTCTCTCGTGGCTCTTGCCAGTACACAGAGGGTGTGGGGTCGCCTTCAGCTGTACATTCAATTCTAACCTGCTCCCCTTCACGTACACGAATAACCTTACCAGGAGAAACGCGAATTCTTGGTGGACCTGCATGAAAAATATTCAGAAGGAGTCAAAAACTTTTCATTGAAAGATGCAGAATAAAGACACCTTTTGCATTTATTGGTAAAGACGGAGTCCAATTTACCTTGGATCCATTTCTAGTTCTATTTATATTTCACCTTGAATTTTGATTGATATTGGTTTGACCAGAGTTCTATTTCACCTTGGATTTTGATTGATAATGGTTTGGCCAGAGTTCTATTTCACATTGGATTTTGATTGATATTGGTCTGGCCAGAGTTCTATTTCAGCTTGGATTATGATTGATTTTGGTTTGTTCAGAGTTCTATTTCACCTTGGATTTTGATTGATATTGGTTTGGTCAGAGTTCTATTTCACCTTGGATTTTGATTGATATTGGTTTGGCCAGAGTTCTATTTCACCTTGGATTTTGATTGATATTGGTTTGGTCAGAGTTCTATTTCA
>JAVFBZ010191718.1:0-14476 GCA_032466195.1 Katharina tunicata
TCTCTCTGGTATGTAAGAGTCTAGCTTACATCTAGTCTTCATACATTTGGAAGACCTGCCTGACAATATTACAGGGTCATTCTGATGTTTTCGTACAGGTACTGATTCTGTAGATTGCCCTATATTATAACTGTTTTCTGAGGGTTTCAGATTTAATCTTGCGTAGAAGTCGCGTAGAGTATCCTCTGGGAATGAACGCCTTAAAGAGAACAGAACAGGCCTCGTTGAAGGAAGCGAGGGTGCTACTTCTATGAAACCTTATTATTTGGGATTTAATAATTCCATTAAAGGTATGCGGCGGATGAAGAGAATTAGCATGGTGTAGTTGATGGGTACCCGTAGGTTTAAAGAATACCTTATAATCCAACATCCCTGTTACAGAGAGATTGACACCTTTGTAGACTGTAACATCCACAAAATCTACACTAGACAGGCTGATAGTAGCTTGATTTTGAATATTTGGATATGGTTGGTTTAAAGTAGAGATAAAGAAATTTAGATCATCTCTAGAATGCTGCCAAAGGATAAATATATCATCCAAATATCTAAGCTACAACAGGGGCTGTTTACCACACTTTCCAAGGGCTTCACGTTACCATTCTGCCATCAAAATAGAGGCAAAATTGGGACTGAATCTTTTTCCCATAGCGCAGCCTTTTATTTGCTGGTCTATATATACAAGTAGAGTTAAAGCTGTCAAAGTGTGTAATATTCAAATGAGTTAGTGGGGATTATGTTCTCCACTTGTTGAAATCTTGCTGGAATAGAATAAAATAGAATGTTTTATTTTCAGACAAATTATGTCCATATACTGTGGTTTGCAGAATTTACAAAACAGCTTTACGTTAATACAGCACATGCTGCCATCTCAACTACAAGCAAGACGAAAACACCGTATCTCTTTTAGAAGTGACTTTACAAGACAATTATTGGAATGAGATGGAAACGTTGTCTTTTATAAATTAAGAAGTTGTTGTTTACTTACCCTTATACTTATCTAACTTCTTAATTCCTCTCAAGGAAGCTATAAATAAACGCATCTGAACAAACGGTTGAGTCTGAATCACAATTAAACGTCTTCAGCGCATACATTATTTAGTCCTTATTTTATTTAAAACTCTGTTAGAGGGTTCTCTTTTCGTTTCTGTAACACGAAAACGTTATATTGGCATGTTTTATATGCCATTTATAAATGTGAAAATATAAGTAAACAAATTCTTGACAAAAGCAGGGTGTTTTGCTCTCTCTTTCGAGGGACAAGAAAAAAAACGAAGAAACATTTGACCACAAGGCGCATCCATTAACACATTAAACGAACAAAAAATTGTTCAACAGCAGCACTAAGCATTTGTTATTTGAATTATTAGCTATAGACAGTAGACACAAAAAAAGTGTGTCATGAATTGTGGAGCGAACATAAGTACAATAAACACACCAGTTTAATCAACAAATTTACTTAATTTGGGTTTAAAATTAAAATCCAGCACATTCCGAGATTTTTATTTATTCTAAATCATTCTTCTGGATTAATCGTTAATTGGAGAATTTTTAAGAAACTGCGCCAGAGATCAATTTCATTCGACGTTTACACAAGGATGCTTATTCTTTATTGAACCGTATACATGGACAAACTTTGCAGGATGTTGCAACCTCCGCATCCCACGTGCACATTTGTTCTAGAATGGGTCGGCCTGAATTGCCACACTTTTGTCGTTTGCTCGATTCTATTCGCAATTATTGAGTAGTATTTGCCTTCTAATCTGAATAAACAATGTGGTGTACTTTGCCAACGGAAATGGATAACAAACAGTACTCTCGTTAAAAGAATTGAAAATTCTTCTCATTTTAAAAGAGTTGTGTTAAGATAATATCAGGCCAGTGTCTGTGGCTAAATCGAGCGTCAAGGTCCTCAATTTAGAAAAGGTATTTTAAAGATGGAATGACAGACGTATTGTTATGGGTTGCTGATGAGGGGAAAGTCGTAAACCATAAAGACACAACGAATGTATTCCAACACTTTTTTTTTTTAAGATCCCAGTCTTTCAATGGATCAGTGAAGGTTATGCTTGTAGCTATCGACATTATCAGCATGATAATAATATTTATGATACCAACATCTGTATTTTTTGTAATAGAGTGTATTGTTGTACGGGCAGGTGAAGGTAGAGTTTGTAGCTAATATATTGTGTTCATTGAAGAAACTCTTTGTTGGGTTTTCGCCTTGTGCACGTCACACTCGATTAGTTTTTTTACGTGACACATGCACTCAAAATAAAATTTATTTCCAACTACTTCGGATTGCCTTGATTTTAACAAGATTTGAAGTTTGTACAAACATTCAAACAGTCACGTTGAAATAAAAAATATTATTTGGTACAAAGCTTGTATACGGGCCGGGAGAAATCTGCGATAAATGAAAATTCTGGCAGAATTTTCAAATTTGATGTTTATCTTCACCTACAAATCTGGGAGGTGGAATCAGTGGAAAGCCTTTAGGTTTTAACTTCTTAAAAAATATCAGCAATTCATGTGATTCTGTAATTACGCAGAATAGCCCTTTTCGGGGTGCACATTAAAGCGGTTGTTCGGTTGAGATGTAAACATTTCCTCTTAAAGAGTAGCTGCATGTTTATGTTTATATGCATAATAACGAGGTCGTTTCTTCCATAAGTACATCTAGCCCCAGTATTTTATAAATTTTCTGTGCCAAATGTTTTACCTAGAGTTATGTCTTTTCAGCGTTGAATAGGCTCGGTGTGTAGCTCCTGGAAAGTGCATTATTCCGATATAGTTAACTAGATAGAAGTAAAACAGCCCAGTAACTTTTTAGTATTCTTTTCTGGTAGTTACCAACTACATTGAGAGGGTAGTTCCAGTCATTGTTCAGTGTGTCTTGCCCACCTTCGCCCCGTGGACTTCACGCCGTGAGCTTTGTTCTGAATGATTTAAATACTCTGCACGTACAGTAACTAGATTAGGGGGTTTCAAAAATGCGTCTTTTTCATTTGATACGGTGTAAAGAAAAACTATCTTCTATTTTGTGTACATTGATAAAAAAATTAAAAAAATACTTTATACACAACACAACATATTGTTTAAACAAGAGCGATAGTTAATGCTGTTCCCCATTTACGACTGTTAACATTGAGGCATTCCATTAACCAATTGACGATAAGGAGGAAGGAGATTTTGTATGGATGGCAACTTCTTAATTTATTATGCACTTCATTCCAGAGATCGAAACGTTGTGCATAATAAATTAAGAAGTTGTCATCCATACAAAGTCTCCTTTCTCCTTATGTTTATCCAACTTCTAAATGCCACTCAAAGAAGCAATTGACGGTAAACAAGAAGCGAGAACAAAAGTAATACATTTACTCTGTGTACGTGTTGTAAGATTTTACCGCTGCCTAGTATGATGTAAACGTGAAAATATCAGATGACATCCTCAGTCAAGATTGTTACAAGATTGTCATACTTTGCATTGGATGCGGATAACTCAAATTCACCATTAAATTTTACTTCCTCCGAAACGATTAAGAGAAAGTCGTGCAGACGAAGTTATAAAAGCTCTAGAATTGTAAATTGCTGCAAATTGATAGCATCGTTAAAACTTTTTTTATAAGTATGTTATCGAATACTGACACATTCTATTACGGGCTTACTTCGGTTTATCCTAAGTTCTTACCACTACTATTTAACAATAATTGCTTTCTCAACAGAGTTTGTCATCGAACGATTTACAATTTAAACATTGACCTTCAGCGATCCAATAGCTATCTATTGTTAGTCACATACCCAAATACGCAGAAATGATGACACTATATTTTTCTCCACACCGCCCAAGCTTAAAATGTAACAAGTTTCTTTTAAATTAATGTCTTAATCTAATTACACGCAGGTGTGAAAATCATTCAACAGGAACAAGGGTCAGAGCGTTTTGGCTGTAAGAACTCTCCTTTGGTGAAAGTTAAAGAGAGACTATCACCCGGAAGAGACAGTCACCATGGGGCCTCGCTGTGTTATAACATTTAGTAAAGAACATGAAATGAGCACCTTAAAGACTAAATGTTGGAATGGAATAAATATCGCAAATTGTCGTAGACTATCAGTCAACTTCTTCAGGTGTGTAAATTGGAACATCAATTATGGCTTGTATACTTGTTTAGGGAGAAACAGTTCATTAGGCAGTTAAACATTAAATAAAAACTTTATCTTTATCTTTTATCTTTACAGCTGCACATTTAGTGTAAGCTATCGTAAAATTCAGTTGAAATTTACGTGCATTTTTCGTTGCCCTTCTTTTTATTAACACCGAAACATTTTCCGCCCAGAGTAAAAATCTGTAATATAAGCAATATATATTTTTGTATACATGTAGAGAAGAAAATTTTGCTTGCTTCCACCGGGATTCGAACTCCGGTCTCTGGCTAGCAGGGCCAGTATATAATATGGTTAAATAAGACAATCATTATTCACTGTTTCCGGTATATGTACACTTCAATTTTGTTGTTCTCTTTTTATATTCCTTTTATTTATATGGCATAGTTTGACGGCGAAATATAGAAACAGTCCAATGAACCCAAGCATCTAATTATTCTAAATTCATCTGCACATTTTTCTGAACACGTGCCATGGCAGATGCAAAACAAAAAATGAATATTAAAAGACACACCATATTAAAAGATGCTTTTAAGAGTCAGAGGTCGTGGGCCAGTAAGTTTTCGGTCCATTAGGCACTGACCACTGGTCCGAATGCCTTTCACTATTGATTATTTTGGAATCACCTGCCCTGTGTGGTGACATCTGGTCCGAACCATATGACACGGTCAGTCAGGTTTTAACAGACGATAAACTTTGTGATATTCATGGAGAAAGCCATAAGCCCAGATTTGCTTGATTTAGAAATATAAACAAGAAAATAAAGAAATAAAGAACCCTCGCCCACAAAAAAAAAATACAAAAAAAATACAATATGACTGGAACACTCCAATATAGTTAAACAAGGCGTAAAGTTTTTTCTTCTTACACGTAACCACTCTGAATCAGTAAACTATGCATTCATCCCCTTTAATAATTCGCTTGTGGACGCTATTGAATCTGGTAAAGCTCTAATGGTAAAATCAGGATGCCGTACCACGAGGTGCTCGAGTTGTCGGGAGAAGGGACGGATGTGAGTAAAGAGGCCTCATCTCTTCGCTCTTCACATCTCACAGAACAGCAAATATTTGAGAAAATATGTGGTTATTGACTGAATGAACAGAACTGAAGTCCGCAGGACGGAGCTGCGGAAACCTGTGTCAACTGAAAGTGTTTCGATTGAACGGGCTGTAATCGTCACTAATGTAACCATCACCAGTCAATTGAAACACTGGCGTCTGATAAATCAATGTAGGAATACATTTACTGTGTCTTTTTGGTTGAAACTTCCCCTCATTGACGCTCCATCAAAATACGTCTGCTTTCGCATTTTAATTGCTGCTTCTAGTTAATCTCTTTAATATAGAATTCGACACTCGACTACCAGCTTCATTTCATTTCAGAATAAACAAGAAGCTCTCAGCTTTTCTTTTTTCCTACGAGAGTATTGTTTGTTGTTCATTTCCTTGAGCAAATTTTGGCCTTGTGTTTATTCGGCTTAGAAGCCAAATACACGAGAAGGGTTGAATAGGCTTTGAATTACGTGAGAGTAACGGAAAGCCACGGGGATTCAAGCAGACGACTGGGGTGTGTCAATTCACGCGGATCCGTTCTAGAACAAAGGCGCGCGCCCTTTGCGGAGTCTGCCGATATGCTTCGAATTTTCCCCAAAAGAGATCACTGCAGACAAGCATCCTATTTTAAACTCTAAAAGGGATTGAGCTTCATCTTTGTGTAATTAAATACTATTATGTTTAATACGGAAATGTTGGCAACACAAATCTGGAATACGGCAGATATTCGAATTTTTCTTTGATGTCAAATTAAATGATCTGTATTCCATTTAATTAAACCTTGTAAACGTTATTTGTTAGTAATTCATGTAGTGACAGTTCCCAACTAACATCTAATACAAACAGTATTTGAAACTGAGATAATATAACTGAAACTGGAATGATGTAAGCATAAGAAGGCGTTTGACGTTGCTTACTGTCCTTTTTAATTTCCGTAGGGAAATTATTATGTGTAACTTCATACATGAGAAAAATCTACCATATTGCATATACATTTTGAACACCTTGTACGCCTTTATATATAAGCTAAATCGAAGTCTTCTTACAAACAGTTAATATATATTTTAAAACCTCTGCTAAAAAACCTCACAGAAGTAATTCGGACAAAAAGTCAAATTTTGGTGCTTGAAACTTGGGGGATTTTGGGGGGTCTCATTGTTTTTTTTAATTTAATTATATTTGATGTCTTGTAGACTATTGTTGATATTAGTTCACCTGTTTGTTTCTTAAACTGTGCAGTTCATCCCACATTTAAAATACATCTGGTAAATATGCATGCCTTCGAAAAGGACACTGTTCTACGAACTATATAGTGATTGGTTGGTTTGTTGGTTGAATGTTAAAAGCACTTATTTTTTTACACTTATTTTACCGCGGTGTTCACCAGCAGCCTCCAGGGCTTAGTGAGACAGCCTAAATCTAAGCTCGAAACATACTGACCTTATCTAAAGGGCATGTAAACATTTAACGAAGAAAGTCTGGCCATTATTTACACCAAAGTACACCGAATTGATGACAGTGCAATTTTCTATGAAGGTGCAAAAGCAGAACAAGCTTCTTTGAGTTAACGTCTTAATCCAGCTGTCTGCAGGTGTGAAATGAAGTCAACCAGAACCAGACTCAAACGTGTACGACACAAGAACTCTTCTGTGACGAGCGTGCCACTGCTGTAGATTTCCGAAGTAAATGGTTATTTTATGGCAAACGCAAAAGCTTACAGTTTTGAGTTACACCACTTTTATAAATAATTAGTATCCATAAATTTTTCTGAAATCATACTTTTGTTAATAAAGGTGACAGATAACACTTTTCTTCCTTCTTGCCATCGTCGGTAATCACTCATTTCTTCGATGAAGGAAAACCCATAAGCAGCGAAAACAGTCTTCAATGAGTTCATTATTATCCTTGTCATATCAGTCAACACTTTATAATCACAATTTCCACAACGAACAGACAATGTACTGCAATGAGTATCAATCGATTCACCGTAGAAATTGAATGTCATTTGTTCTTAGAGATCGATTGACGAACAAAGAAGTCAGTGAAGCAAAGTAAATTTTACTCTTTAAAATCTCGGTTTAAGTGACTATCGTCTATTTACTGAGATTGCTTTACCAATTACAGAGATACATAGCAGTAAGCAAGCAAAGAACCCAGCAAGGCGTAAAGTATTAATTCTTTAATGTAACCGATAAGAAATGAGACAATATTTGAGTTCACCTATGGGTAGAAAACTGCCGATTTCGCCTTCTCGGTAAAATCATGACCCAGTACCAGAGAGTGCTCCAGCAGTTAGCAGAAGGTACGAGTCAAGGTAAATGGGCTCCATCTCTCCACATTTCATAAAGCAATAAATATGTGAGAAAATATGTCATCACTCACTCAATCCATATCTCGTTTTTATTTAAACTAAGCTTAATTGATTTGGTGTGAAAGAGACACTGGAACCTGTTCTTATGCCTCATTAATCAAATTTCGTCAACCGTTGAAACTACTGAAAAAATATCAAATTTGAATAAAGATAAAAAGTATTCAACTCTCGATGGAGCCACAGGCAACATTGCTTCGAGCAGGTTTCATATTTCTGCCCAAGAGTAAAGAAAGTTGTTAATTTCCTTGGGCAAATTGTACCGTTTTATTCATTCAGACTTAGAGTGAAATTTAAAAAGGGTGTCGAATGGGATTGAACAGTTTGAACGTTATGGAAAGTGTTACTGAAATTTCCGCGTCATGCAGATAATTGGCATTCTCTTACTGGAAATCGTAAATTTGCCATTTTTGCTTGTCGACCGTATGTATCGAAGGAAAGTTTTCTCTGTGGCTGCCGGGATCACGGAGCGGATTTTTAAAAGTTTCATCTAAATACTGCCAACCCAGTCGTAACAAAAAGTGAAATATCCTTGACTACAACGACAAACACAAATCGTTTAACTATATGAATAAGAAAATGGTGTTTTACAAATATTCAAAATTGTTTATTTGGGTGTTACGATATACGTCTGCCGAGTAAATGATCTATTTGTAGATTGTGACGGGAAACCGCGCACAATCGTAAGAGGCGATCTCAAAACATAAACTTCCGGAGCATTATTGGTTTAAGGTCTTAAATTCATATGCTATAGATAATAGGGACATTATTCAATCTTAATTTATAAAGACAATTGCTTATCTTATTATTGGTGGCATATTGTAAATACTCTATTACTTTAAACTATATAATATTTACAGTTAGATCTTAACAGGGCCATCTATATGTGGCATTTGGAAGTTAAAGACACGGGGCTAACTTGAGTCATTTTCACTTAACCATACCACGTGTTATCTGAACTATTTAAGTCTTTCAGTGACCTTTCACGTCAAAGACTTATAAAGTTGTTTACTCTAAGGAACAGGAAGGGTAGGTTTTCAGAGAAAGCATTAGTGTGCGTCTTTTACAGTTTTCGAGGGTACTAACGATAATTGACGTTTAATTTGAACACATTGTCACGATAAGGATTAAACATCAAGTGTTTAATGGTGATGACGTAAACAATAAGTGACAAGATGCGCCGCCCTGCAGGACTACAATATACAATGAGCATTTCGATGCTTAACTCCTAAAGTCAAAGATAAAACAATGAGATATAACCTGATTTTACGTACTGCATTGAACTAATTGAATTGATTAACTTTAATAGCTATAGAATACATTATACTGTATCATTCGACAATCCTTTTGAACACATTAACAGGAATGTACCGATTTATCAAACTAAAGCCAAGTGGTAAAGGCCAAGACACTGGGCGGAGAAGATGTTATTTATTTGTTTCTTCAAGTGGTAAATGGTCTTATTGTAGAAGACACGGAGCCAATTTTGAAGGGGTCCCCACGGCCCGTGAGACACTGCCACTTGTTTTCCAAACAAGGCGTTACGATTGACAGTTATTATGCTGGGTAATGAGGTTGTTAAATACATTTTAATGGATTGAATACAAATAACGCCGGTGCAGTGACGTTACCTGTAGCACCCTGAACCAATTTTACACCCAGAGGTGTTAATGGATGATCTGCCTAAGGGTTTACCTCTGTTGACGGTTAAATATATACAGAATTATTTAGGGGTCGATTCTTATTGCGTTTGACTTTGGTTGTTTAGATATTTCAGTATACACGAAGGCTCTACCCCTCGTCAAAATTTGGATTGGGTCGATCAAATACTTGAAATGAACAGAACTGAACTTTCAAAATATTTTATTACACATATCAAGTCATTTTCAACAAGTTATTTCTAATTGATATGTTTCTTTCGAAGTTCAATTAAGTCGTGCTGACAAATTATTATATCATTTCCATTTCTCAGTTTATCCCGTTTCATCAATATTTCGCTTCGACATTTACTTTATTCTTTTCCTTACAATACGGTAACTACAGTCAAATATAGCAGAAATATTGCAGTTGTAAATATGTAAACGATATCATTAATTTGACGCTTTAAATATACACCAAAAGGGATGGCTGTTGGTTTTATCGCCTTCTCAGAATAGAATACACTTTTCTGATCAGTAAGCGTGTCAGTCATATGTATTTAATCTAGTCAACAAGGAATAAGGTATAATGATGTCGGAGTTGAGAAATCTCCTTTGGTAACAGGTTAAAACGTTATCTCGTTTCCAGTTAGGGGCAGCCTAGTCCAGGCTCGTATGAGAGTCGACTTAACTTAAGTCATGTATTATTCCTTTCTAACCACCCAGTTCAGCGTCAACTGAATAAATTGTTATAAATGCCAATTCATGAATGGAGGAAGTGCAACAGCATCTTGAAGACCAATCAGCGAACAAAGAAATCAATGAAGTTTGCAAAATGTGCTTCACTCAGGGCCAATACAAGGACCATCATTTATTTACACGGATTGCTTTTATTAACTCTGTTACGACAGGGTCTATTTGCAGGAATCAAAGAAGTCAACACTGTGAGCAAGCAAAGAACTTATCAGGGCGTTAAGAATCGGTTCTTTAATGTCACCACTCTATTTCAGTAATCTATGCGACCATCGCATTAGATTGCTTCTTTGTAATTCTTGAAAATCCTAATAGTACAATCAGGATGCCGTACCACGAGGTTCTCGAGCAGTAGAGAGAAGGGGCGGATGTGAGTAAAGAGGTCTCCTCACTTCACACTTCACATCTCATAGAACTGTAAATATTTGAGAAAATTTGTGTTCATTGACTCAATCGGCCTCTAGTCCTAAAGTAAATGTACCAAATTGATTCCGTGTGAAGAAACTTAGACGGTGGTGCGGAAACCCGCGTCAACCGAGTTTCTCGTTCATTGAACACGATGTAATCGTCACTAATGTAATCTTCATCAGTCCAAGAAACACTGGCGTCTGAAAAAATCAATATTGAGACACGGTAATTTTTTCTTTACTGTCCAAACTTTTAGGCCCCATTTTACGCTCCATAACAATGCTTCTGCATTGGTATCTAATTGGCATTTCTAGTCACTCTGGTGTACTGTACAACTCGCCACGATCGCTTCACTTTAGGAATATCAAGACGTTTTCGAATCTGCAAGAGTTTCTTTTTCTCAACAAGATTAAAACTTGTTGTTCATTTCCTCAAAGAGTAACTTGTTGTTCTATTCACATTATCTTTCAAATACACGAAAACTGTCGAATGGACTTTAAACTATTTTAAAACAACGGAAAGTGGCGTTCCATTCCACTAACTCTGGGTTTTAAATAAATCAATGTTAATTTGCAATTTCCAAATTACAAAAGAGTATACAGTTTCTCTAAACATTTGTGCTTTGCATCCCTACTTAATATTTACTGTTGGACAAACGGTAACTTATTAATGATCTAGAAGGGACATATGTGGCATTTGGAAGTTGAAGACACGGGACTCTCTTGAAGTCGTTTTCACTTAACCATAAACTCGAGTTATCTGCAAGTATTTCAGGCTTTAAGTGACATCTCCCGTTAAAGACAGTAAGACATTGACTTCAAGAAAATGGGAGGGGCAGGTTTTCGGAGAAAGCATTATTGTACGTCTTTTACAGTTTACGAGGGTACTAACGATAATTGATGTTTAATTTGAACACATTGTCACGATAAGGATTAAACATCAAGTGTTTAATGTTGATGACGTAAACAATAAGTGACAAGATGCGCCACCCCGCAGGACACCAATAAACAATCGACATTTCGATGCTTAATTCATTAAGTCAAAGATAAAACAAAAAGGTATAACCTGATGTTACGTACCTGGATTGAACTAGTTGTATGGATTAACTTGAGAGCTTTATTCATCAATCCTTTTGACCTCATTAACAGGAATTTGTCGATTTATCAAACTGAAGCCAAGTCGTAAAGGCCAAGACACTGGGCGGAGAAGATGTTATTTGTTTGTTTCTTCAAGTGGTAAATGGTCTAATTGAAGAAGACACGGAGCCAACTTGAAGAGGTCTACACGGCCCGTTGGCCACTGCCACTTGTTTTCCAAATAACGCGTTACGTTTGACAGTTATTATGCTGGGTAATGAGGGTGTTAAACACATTTTAATGGATTTAACACAAATAACTCTGGCACAGTGACGTTACCTTGTAGCACCCTGAACAGATTTTACACCCAGAGGTGTTAATGGATAATCTGCCTAAGGGTTCAACGCTGTGAACGGATAAATGTGTACATGATTATGTTGGGACCAATCCTTGGTGCGTTTGACGTTGGTTGATTAGAAATTTCAGAGTTGATTGAATTTTCATATATTTACACGAAGGCTTATCTACCGTTCGTCAAACTTTGGACAAAGAGGATCAAATATTTGAAATAAACCGAACTAAACTGAAAATATCACACGTATCTAGTTGTTTTTAATAAGCTATTCCTAATTTGATTTGTGCATGAATGTCTTTCCGAAGTTAATTAAGTCGTGCGAAAAATACTATTAGAGACCAAATTATGATAACATTCACGTTTCTTGGTTTATCCAGTCGCTTAACTAGTTCGTTTATTTCCCTTTTCCTTATAGTACAGTAACTGCTGTCAAATATAGCAGAAATATTGCGGTTGAAAATATGGAAACAATATCCTTAATTCCACTCTTTAAATATACACCAAAAGGGATGGCTGTTTTATCGTCTAATCAGAATGGAATACACTTTTCCCATCAGTAAGCGTGTCAGTCATATGCATTTAATCAAGTCAACAAGGAATAAGGTATTATGATGTCGGCGTTGAGAAATCTCCTTTGGCAACAGGTTAAAAAACGCTATCTCGTTTCCAGTTAGGGGCAGTCTAGTCCAGGCTCTTATGAGACTCGGCTGTAACTTAAGTCCTGTATTATTCCTTTCTAACCACCCAGTTCAGCATCAACTGAATAAATTGTTATAAATGCCAATTCATGAATGGAGGAAGTGCAATAGCATCTTGAAGACCAATCATGCAGCGAATAAAGAAATCAATGAAGTTTGCAAAATGTGCTTCACCCCGGTCCAATCCTAGGACCATCATTTATTTACATCGATTGCTTTTATTAACTCTGTTACGACGGAGTCTATTTGCAGGAATCAAAGGAATCAACACTTTTAGCAAGCAAAGAACTTATCAGGGCGTAAAGTATCGGTTCTTTAATGTTACCACTCTATTTCAGTAATCTATGCGACCATTGCTTTAGATGGCTTCTTTGTAATTCTTGAAACCTTAATAGTACAATCGGGATGCCGTACCACGGGGTTCTCGAGCAGTAAAGAGAAGGGGCGGATGTGAGTAAAGAGATCTCATCACTTCACACTTCACATCTCATAGAACTGTAAATATTTGAGAAAATATGTGCTCATTGACTCAATCGGCCTCTAGTCCTAAAGTAAATGTACCAATTTGATTCCGTGTGAAGAGTAGTAGACGGTGGTGCGGAAACCCTCGTCAACCGAGTTTCTTGTTCATTGAACACGATGTAATCCTCACTAATGTAACCTTTATCAGTCAAAGAAACACTGGGGTCTGAGAAAATCAATATTGAGACACGATCATTGTTTCTTAACGGTCCATATTTACACCTCATTATAATGCGTCTGCTTTCGTATTTAATTGGCATTTCTAGTTATTCTGGTGTACTGTAGAACTGGCCTTGGTCACTTCTCTAACTAGATAACACACATGCCAATGATTTCAAAGAACGTAAATTCGCATACGACTTTTTCGGTATGCTTACTGAAAGGTCAAGTGTATACCATTAGGAGAAGGAAATAAAACGAACAACCTTCCTGTTAGTGTAAAATTTAGAGCGTGAAACTGATAGAACTATTTCCATTTTAATAACCGCAATATTTCTGGTGTATTTGACTTCAATTACTGTACTATCAGGAAGAGGGTAATATCCAAAATACTAATGGAAGTATTGATGTGAAATATTGATGCGACTGGCTCAACACAGAAACTTGAATGATATCATATTTTCGTAGTAACAGTACTTTTTCGCGACATATTTAACTTTGCAAAGTCATCCATGTACACATTAATTACAAATACCTTATTGGAAACAACTGGGTATGTGTGGTTATATATTTTGAAAGTTCGGATCGGTTTATTTCAAGTATTTGATCCCCTGATAAGCCTTCGTGCATACTCAACTATCTAACCAACAGAAGTCAAACGCAATAAGGATTGACCCCTAAATAACTCTGTATACATTTATCGGTCCATAGAGTTAAACCCATAGGGAGATCATCCATTAACACTTTTGAGTGTAAAATCTGTTCATGGTGTCACAGGGTAGCGTCACTGCTCCAGTGTTATTTGTGTTTCATCCATTAAAATGTATTTAACGTCCTCATCGCCCAGCATAATAACTGTCAATCGTAACGCCTTGTTTGTAAAACAAGTGGCAGTTTCTCAGAGGTGGCGGAAACCCCTTCAGGTTAACTTCGTATTTTCTACAATTACAGTATTTTCAACTTAAAGAAAGAAATAAATAACATCTTCTCCGCCCAGTGTTTTGGCCTTTACCGATTGGCTTTAGTTTGATAAATCGACAAATTCCTGTTAATGAGGTCAAAAGGATTGATGAATAAATGCTCTAAAGTTAATCCATACAACTAGTTCAATCCAGGTACGTAAAATCAGGTTATGCCTTTTTGTTTTATCTTTGACTTAAGGAGTTAAGCATCGAAATGCCGATTGTTTATTGGTGTCCTGCGGGGTGGTGCATCTTGTCACTTATTGTTTACGTCATCAACATTAAACACTTGATGTTTAATCCTTATCGTGACAATGTGTTCAAA
>JAVFBZ010191729.1:8332-19541 GCA_032466195.1 Katharina tunicata
TGGAGTTCAGAATTTTACATAGAATACATTTAAAAACAAACTAAATAATAGAAAGTAAACTGTAACTGATTCGAACCTTCTAGAAATATCTATGCAAAGAACTAAGTTTTGTATTAAGATTTCATTTGCCTTTTTTCAGCTTAACCAATATCACAATTCTTTTCTCCATGAGCCGGTAAAAATAATATGTGAACCGTGTGATATGAATAGTTTTATATTCACCTTTGTGTACAAATAACGAATGACATGACTGTATGTATGTTTTCAGATTTCAACTGTCCAACGGCAAATGGTTTGTTTCCAGACGAAGAGAACTGCCGAAAGTTTTATCATTGTTCTAACGATATTCCTTACCACAAGGACTGTCCAGGCAATCTGTTCTTTAATCCTGAACTAACCGTCTGTGATTGGCAGTATAGAGTAAAACCCATCGCTACTTGCCGATATTAGATGACACATAATAAAAGTAACAATAATGAGCTATATATTGTGACCATAATGTCTACACAGGATCCCGAGGTTGTACTCACTCTAACGCTACAGGCAAGGCAGTTTTTATAGGTAACTTTAATTGTTTATTTATAAGAACTTTTGAGGATTGATGTCTCGCTATAACATACTGAATATTATTTATATTGTTAAGAGATCTATATTAAACCGGTTAAATGACACACAGGATGGGATCTGTGGACGAATCCTTGCATAACATTCTCCATGAGACACGGATGGTTACTGGACACATCATCGTCGACATTTATCAGCTACCCTCTTATCACGGGATGACTATTATCGGTTACATTTTTTTTTCCATTGCTTTGGTGTAACTGGAAGATCTAGCATAATATTCGTTTAATGGATTAACGAAACGTGAGAAGTAAATTTGATAACAGTATTAATTTATTTGTTTGGCTTTCTTAAAATATCTGAAACCAATAACAGGCTTATTGATAACATTCTACTTGTATGGAATATGCTTAAAATAAGGAATTAAATTTGATAAGAGTTCTGAATTTAATGTTGAAACTTAAGTAGAATCTTTGAAATCAATCAGCAGGTAACGTTTTGCATATAATTCCTTTCCTTGTCAAACGAGTGCAGAAAGCGTTTAACTGACCAAAAACAGAACAGCTTTTGTGTTAAAATGTCGACCATGATGTATCCTGTTAAATATCGTTTGCTTCTTTCATATCTTTGTCTCATAATCTAAGTCTTGTTGTCCAGTTATCAGTGAACTAAATGTGAATAATTAGTGTATATTGTGATTAACTTCGCCCCAAAGAAAATATTTTTGTAAACGAATCAGTCTTTGTTGTTAATAAAGGGTATAATGGGAACTGTTGACGTGTTATCAAGCTTTACTTAAAACATCAAGATACCTTCACGAAATGTGACATTGACTCACAGACAAAAGCCGTTAATTTGTCTGTTTATTAAACAGGTAAACCCACACACCGGTACCCTCCTACATACGTATAGCCTACAATGTATTCACACATGTATTTACATCGATGGCGTGCAGCCAACCCAAGAAGAATAAATCACAATTGATTGGAACGTCTTCAATCTTTGAACAAGGCCATTTTGATTTGTTTAATCTGAAAGGCTAAAGTCTTTTACTGTACGGAAAACTGTGTTCGAAACAATTAGAAACGACGAAACATTCCAAAACGTAATCTCGAGAAGGAATCTAGTCATAAACTTAGACAAATATACTAGCCCTGACTAATATACGTCGTTAACGAATATTCTAAAGTACATGCATATCAATCCGAAACGGAAACGTTTCTAATTGAAATCGATTAGAGTATAGGTTACTCTATGTATTGGAATACATGTTTGATATAGCTAACTTAATTTTACTCTTGATATTAACACTATTGAGAGAAGTATTAAATGTAGTCAGGAAGCGGAAGAATAATCCACTCTTTTCTCGGCGCCTTAGTTAATACATCATAAAACAGTTGTCTAAGATGTTTAGAATACTGAAAGCTACTCAGACAAATCGATATTTGCACTATAAATCTCACCACCTACTAACACATTGCATAAGCTATGTGACTTGATTGTGTCAACGGAAAATGAAAAAAAGCCAGACGAAGACCTTTCATTGTTTATTGTTTAAACAATAAACAATAACAAGACCTTCGTTTTGGGTTTTTTTTCCGTTGACCAAATTTAAAACCAGAATAGGCCTTAAGAAGTTTGTTGGTAACAAGACTCTAAACGATGACCGTTGTTATACAGTGTTTAAAATCAAGATAACAAGACACTAAACGATGACCGTTGTTATAAAGTGTATCAAACCTCTTGTGAAGAAATATAACGGTTCTTATATTGTTGAAAGTGTGTTCACACTTTCCACACATGACTTTCGGACGAGTCTTATGCTTAGGACCTAAGTCATTTTGTCTGTATGTATGTGCAGATCTGTCGTAGGCCTTTAAATGGCTGTTGTGAATTAGTTTTTTTAAACTAGGGGCTCAATGCTATGTTCTTTTATCTGTCAGTCTGCTAAGTGTTCATACAGAAAGGGAGATAACTGTATCCTAACTCGAAATGGAAGTACTTGGCCATGGTTATCTTCCTTTGACCGCCCGACCGTTTTTGTCGTATTCATTCATAAACCTTTCTTTTACAAAAAAAAACAAAACTCTTTGTGAAAGATTACAGCCTCCATATAAACTTAGACTGTGGAGTAGCGATGGTACGTTTAACGGATCATTGGAATGTGTCGTGAGCTTTGTGGTGGGGAGGGGGATTAATTACAGGCAGTAAACTTTCTTTCTGTTCTGTTCACACAATACTTACTATAGCGCCATAAGTATATATCTCCTGCGACATTAAATATTTGTGTAAAGAGAGAGTCAGTGAATAACCTTTACAGAACAATCACCCCAACGAATGGAATTCAGTTCGTAGGATTTTAAGAAAAAATATGGGCTTTGCAAATAAGTAAACGCTTACCGCCTGTCAATGCTTTCTGTTCTCTTTAATTTGAGCCCATATTATTTCGCTTAATTAAAGAAAATATTCCATCTTTTTTACAATCGCTGTTGCTGTTGTTCCATACGCATATCGAGAAATTCAACATGGCGGTAATCCGTTTTGTAAGGTCTTGTTTTGGCCCAAAAGGTGCGAGTTTTGTTAAATCCTGACAATATTTAACGGAATTTTAACTTTGGGGGTATATGTCAATCTTTGTTTTTATCATTTATTTGGTTTGATTTGGGCAGACTGTTAAACATGTTGGCATTATTGGCCAGTTTTCTCCTGACGGTGAGAAGCGACATTTATTCTCACGTTAACTCACTGTCGCTCTCCGTCCTATTAATGTAAACAAAATATTAAATATCCTAGGAGAGATACTTCTTTCACTATACTTACTAGGGAATACGGACGGATCTATGGATTGTATTGATATAGCTTATCATTGTAGGCTGTCTGGTACAGGCTTATAATTGGTCATTTGTAATTCAAGAACTTGGCAGGTGCCAGGTCGATAGATTGTAGTGGTTTGGTGATATTGTTGTATCTAATTGATATAATATCAAACCCTTTTGCACATATAATGAACATCTCGCTGTTTTCCGGCATCGTCCAAAATAATTTTATATGTACCAAGGTGACCACATATAAAATGTGGCGAAAGCAAATTTGAAGACAACTATATAAGCCGATACCCATACTAACCTGTTTCAATAAACTCCTCGAGAAAATAGTGGCTCAGACTGTTTGAAATATTTATACACCATCAACAAGGTAATTAAAATTAATAAATTTGGATTTAGAGCAAACCATACCGCATTGCATTCTGTCCATACCTTTATGAAAATTTGGTTAGAGCAAAAGATGACAATATATTTAGCATAGTAACATTCCTAGATCTATCTAAAGCGTTTGACACGGTTAATTATTCTGTTTTCTCGAGTAAACTTAACCATTATGGAGTTAGGGGTAAAAAATGACCACAAAAATAGATCTCATCCTGTTCCCTTTATTAATACTTTATCTGAACCTAAATCTACCCTATGTGGCGTACCACAAGGATCAATCCTGGGTCCTATCCTTTTCTTATAGTATACAAGTGACCTGTAACTGGATATACCGAAGTTCGTTTTATTTGCTGATGATATAATAGTACTGTATTATCGCCTGATAATCCAGCTAATGCTATTAACGTAATCAATGAAGAGCTGAACATCCCTAAATAATTTTAAAAAAAATATCTACATAAATGTTAGTTCAACCTAATACACCCCAAAGATTACGATCCTTACAAAGATTAATGATACACAACACCGAAATCGATATATATTTTTAACGTATATTACCAATAGAGATTGAGCAAGCTCTTTGGAGCTTTACTCCCCCATTTTTTTATTATCTGCATTTTCAAATTTTGAATCAGCGGCCTTCAGGATTAGACACATTTAACGTGGCTTTTTCTGCTCAGAACATCAGCTACAGAAGCATATAGTTGGTTATCCGAATTTATTAAATGATTTGTGTTATTTTAATTTTTAATTTTATGACATATTGTTTGATATTTATACAGTGCCTAGCCTTGTTTAGTGAAAAATGTAACGTACTTTAGATAGAGATCTATCACGAGTGACATAGGATGTTTTATCGTTTAAAGACATGGGAGTGGTGGAGAATAAACCCTGCTCACGATTTAACCTGATATATCATCACTTAAACTGTTATGTAAAACCCTCAGATAACTCCAATGTACCATATGTGATAGGGAGGCAAGTAGCAGCACAGCGTGTGAAGGTTGATTTTATCACAAATAGATCCACCCAATATCCTTCAACAGTCGTCTCGAACTGGTTCAGTCTTCATCGTTATGTAAACACCGACTTCCTCTTTAGTTCATATCCATTATACAAAACTTGTGAAACATCAACATTTTAATTGATGAAAACGCCAAATTATTTTAGCAGACAAGATTTTCAAAGAGATACACGGGTTGTACGTTTATTATGTCATGATTGAAAAATGCTACCAAGAATTTGTCGATACTGTTATACACAGACGTAAAAGCACAGTTAAGTTATATACAACCTGGGGATTATTTGTTTTCTTTGCTATGCATTTAGAAACTTAATTGTTTGTGTGAAAGGGAAATATTTGCAAACATTAAATTTATTAAAAATTATATATAGCATGCATAAACAACTATCTGTTCTGTGTAGCTGATAGTTATTATTTAAAAAAAAAACAGTTACTGCCTTGTAAAATATATGCACGTATTTACTTAGTTTTTAGTTTCGGTCGATCACATTTTCGGAATGAAATTGTGATCTTGCCCTATCAGGTATAAGAAAGCTATGATCTATTTTCGAGCTCATATAATATGTAAATTTCTTTTCACATTTCCTGTTTTAACGTTAAGGATTAGCATCAGTTTGTGCAGCATATTTCATAACATATCTTCAATTAAATATGCTATTAACACAGAACTCGTCTACATAAATAAAGAAATATTTGTCAGTGTGAATTATAAACCAGGATGACCGATAATCACAGCTGATAATAACAGCTAAATCAACAAATGTAGGGAATGGTTACATCGCTCACGACTTGGGATTGATTTTGGAATGTTGTTGTTTTTTGTGAAACTGAAGCAAGTGGTTAGATTGTATTACATTATCCCGTCTTTCTGAAACACCAATTTCCACCTAAAATCTGCCAGACGAGCCCTGTCAAAGCAGACGTGGACTCAAGATCTCAGCAATGTGGCAGCTGGACAAAGCTGACATGCAAATTTATCGCTGTTAAGCTGACGTCAAAATTGTCCAGCTGCCGAATAGAGGGGATTCTTGGTGACAAACGGAAGTATGAAAATCGGCGTCTAAATTGTTAATTTTCACGAGAATTTACCGAGAATTTTATGTTTGTGTCAAGAACGGGAAATGTTTGTTAAACGATATGTAGTTTGAATACGTGAAATGTTGCAGTTATAAAGGCAGTGTTGTGAGGAAAATAGATTCAGTCGTTCTTTTGGAAAAGTCGTTTGGAGTGGAGAGGTTTTCTAGTGATTTAGGTATTGTGTTTCAGAACCTGCGCATATATCTATTATATAATTAGGTAGTGACAAATCCCATTGAAAAAAAATACGATTTCTATGTATTATTTTTCACCGTTATCCATTTTGTAGGGGCAACAAATATAATAAACACGCAAAGAATTAAAAAATTAATAACATTATATTTACTATCCAACCATATGACCTGAAGTAATACATAGTAATGTGTACTGTTTAGTATCTCGACATACCAATGCCTCCCAAACAAGTACAGTAGGTAGCCCTACTGAACTATTTTCTTTCAATGGAGGGTATAAGCTTCTGCACATGATTTGGTGAAACAGGTTGCGCCCTACTGATGATTGGTCGGAACATCTTAGTTAGAACTATAACTATGATGGAAGCAATTTTGAGCAATATGTCTTTGGTAATAATAGAGATTATTCTCCTGATCTTAACTTCACTTCGTCAATTCAGATACTTGTGTATGACACATTTATAGTTTAATCAGTAGTGTTGGTGAGTAATACATTCTTTAAAAACCAGATAACTTCATATGCATTTTCTGGGGCTTTTTTCATTGATGAACTTTTCTGGTCTTCTCTCAAAATAAACTTTATATCAAGTATAACCTGGCAGTTTTGAATCGGAAAGTAGAGAAACTGTTCAGAGACCAGAGACCTTTGTTCACGGGACATAAAACTTCGTAGCACAAAGTTTGACTGAAATGACGTTGATTAGTTGGAGTTACACTCAAGATAACGTCGTTTACAACCTGAACTTTTCGTACAAAGTTCTCATCCTAGTTCCGAGCTTAGGTCCAAACCACTTTGAGGCTTCACAAATTTATCATTTCAACTGATCAATGTATCTGTGAATTCTGGGTAGTCTGGCACCCCATTCAGCTTTAAGTAGGTACGCGGAATCTCTTAATCGATAGCCACTGCCAGTTGTGCTAGCGCTGGATCGTTTGTTTCATAACATGTTTATCTGGCCTTCTAATCTTGGAGACTAGAAATTTGCAATTGTTTCCAGCTTAAGAGTTTGTGTCCAGTTTTTATATTCTAGTACATACTTAAGATACCTGTCTTGCCTAGTATATTTTGTTTGCCATTTCCAAAAAAACTAACTATTCTTTGGAATACACTTATTTTTGTCACAAGGGGACGAGCATGTTTGCAGTTTCAAACTGAAGTTAAATGTTCATTTATTGCCAATGACAATCGCTTGAGTGAGCTATTCATTCGGATCAGTTGAAGGTTAATTCCAGTGCTTAAGCCACATTTACTATAAATCACCCTTTAATCGGTCTGGAACCAGGCTCCTAAAAAGTCATACTTCCCCCGCAAAAGTCAGTTCTTATTTATCTTTCAATTGTCTGCAACATATTTTTCTTGGCAGACCTTTGAATATTGGAAATAACATTTCGGGGAGTTCACCAGTACAGTACGGGGAAAACGTTTCCTTAATTCATGTTGTACAACCAAACTGCGTCGGACGCCAATCTGTCTTTCGTGAACTCCAGCTTATTAAATGACATACACGTCTTATTTCAATTGTGTTTAAGTTGATCAGTTCAATCACGAAGTCATAAAAGAAAACTGATGTAAAATACGTTATATTTATTCTTTATACCACCAAAAAATAATTTGAGTGTCACAAATAAATAAACAAAACCAAATAAAACAAATAAATAAATAGAAACACTCAATATGTCTCATGGTTTTATGTTTGGAAGATATCTTCCTCGGAGACTTTATGGCAAACCTTCTGAGAAATTATGTTGGACGCTCGGGGAAGAATAACCTATCACGTGTCTTAAAAAGATAATATTGCAACGGGGAAAATACTTCCCAAAGAATTTTTATTTGAGATAAAGCCGTACACGCCAATAAACTTTATAAGGGTTAGTTAGTTTCAGATAAAACCTCGTTCTGTGCGACTTCTTTGACATTTAAAACACGAAACATTGTATTCCGATCTCATTCCTTAATTCTTGTGCCTAATCCAAATATTTACATATCATTTACATGTGAACTGTCTAGACTCTCAACTTCAGAAACAGGAGTAACCCGCTATTTACACCTCTTCCAATGGTGTAAATTCCATCTGGAATATACTTTCATTGCTAGGCCATTTGTGAGAATGCTCACTGCAACACACGTACCAAAGGCAAATAAAGTTACGAATAAAAAACTTTCGATAGTCAAGCCTGGTTTTTCCATTGACGCTGAAGTCTGTATTTAAATCTGATCTAAATTTCAACAAATACAGGTTTTGTTTTGCGAAGTATAAACTTGTCTGAATGATGATATATTTTTATGTAATTTATATCCTATTAATACACGAAGTCTGTTCACAGCTAATGGAAAAGCCGACAGAGCAATCTAAAAGTCAAATGTCAAATGTAACATCTTAACGCTTCTTGATTTAAAAGAGCTATGCCGTACGAAACGAGAGCGACCATTTTGTTATTTTCGAACTGGGCAGTTTTCTTACCATTTGACGGAAAGTCTGCGTGTATGACGCACGCGTTTGCTGTCCTTCAGGAATCTATAAACAGATGACACAGAAAATCACCTAATGTAGTTTGTGAACTAGAATTACGAGAATTATTTTAGTATGTGAAAATGTGCACGTAACTGTATAGTTATTACATGAAACTGTGTTGTATACATGTTTGTATTCTTAATTGTTGAATAAATATAAAAATAACATAAAAAAGTTTAACGTATGAAATCGCGCTACCGAAAGAGGGATTAATGGCAGTAAAAAAAGGTTCAAAGGAGAAGGCCAAAATATTTTTTCAAACAGCTACATCGATTTTGTATTCCAGTTCATTTAATAGGCAGCAAGCTCAGTCTGAGTGATCTAAGTTTGTCAGATATTGATTGTATACCAAGAAAAACTCTTTACTGATTCCACAGGGCACTTTTTTTCTGGCCCATTCATTCATAAAAAAACGCTTTTCCAAAGAATCGATTTTCTTGAGTTAAGCTTAGATCTATGGGACTTTAATTTCATTGAATGTCAATGATAATGTTTTTTACTCCCAACTCTTTGCCAATCTGCCCCCGCACTTTAGATATATTTGTATGTGATGATTTGGCTTACCAATTACTTGCCAAGAAACTTAACCCACTCCCTCTCAGTCTCTCAATCTACAAAGAGTGAAGCTATTTTTTTTTTAACTATATATATAGTTTTCGACAAGGAGAATGGACCAATCGACCTTCCAAATATATAATCGCATACCAACAAAATAGACCAGGTTCTTTACATCATTAATACCCGTACAGAAATGGGCACTTTTTACCAAGTCATTATTTTATTGTTCACAACGCTACAAATTTGTTATAGGTCTTTTCAGGAACTACAAGAGGCAATGAATGGCAATGGTTTGGTTGTCCGTCAACGACAATTTAGATAATTTATTTGTTAAGTCGTCCAAAAAACTCGGAACGAAATGAACGAAAATCAAAATAATATATTATAGCCATATTAATGGTCAGAATTTGATTTTGATTAATACTTTGAGAAAATTTATTAAATTTGCCGATTTCCAAGATTTGGCTATGCACAAAAATTAAATCAAATTTTCAGTATACACATCAAAAATCTAACACTTATTTTCAAAGCTACAGGTCTATGTTTTGTAAACAGTTTCAAGTCAAATGAAGTTAGTTGTATATAATTATATATCACATTGACTCCAAAATATTTAAACTCATAGCAGCTTTTACATGTCGGAAAGATTTATCGACAAATTACAAACTGTATGATAAAACTTCCTGTATTTCACTGTGACGTGTTTCAGTTGGAGATATGACATCAATCCATTATACAACCCCTAATGAGCTTGGGATACTATCCTTGAAGTCAGTTGGATCATTGTGAATTCTACGTTATATGATACTTAATTGATTTCCAATCAACCACCCACTCTAGCACCAGTCATTCCAATGTAAACAGTAGACAAACTTGAATTGCTTTTTTCAGGCATTTCAGGTTTTGGCAGATTCTTTATTATAAAAGCTGATTTCAGGAAAAGTATTCATCGTAGAAACTTCAAATTCGTTGCATTGCAAAGAGAATAATGTGGTCTAGAAAACGGCAAAATGTTCATTTTAAAAATGTGTTCTGACAGATTTATGCGGTATAGTTTTACGATTTCTTAGGGTTGTATTGACAAGAGCTTCCACTGTGATCGTTCTAGGCAAAAATGAAAGAAAATAAGGCACAGTTTTTCAGTTCAAGCTTCTAAACTCTTAAGTAACTTAAAAAGTCTATTGTCGGACATAGCTACGTTTGGTTGCTAGTTGGAGGAAACCAAAATAAACTTTTTTTTAAACGACAAAACCGTAAATGTGAACAATACATAACATTCAGAAAGCTAAGGTATTAAAACTAAAGAATTGCATCACAATCACTTCATGGTGTGGTTGATAAAACAATTCACTTGAGTTATTGTACCTTAATCAAAAGATCACATAAATTTTTGGAGAGTTATAGAAATCGTCTGACCTCATCGACCAAAGCTCACCCGCTATGTCTCCAAGTGGTTTATTCATGAATCAATCGGATATAAACATTTGGCGAGAAGTTGCGTGGGAGTCAGACTTATGTGAAGTGGTGTGGAATCAAATTAAATAAACGCTGTAAGTCTCGCCTGATAACATAATATGTTATTGGCTTCTGATCCTTTTGGTAAGTGTAATTTATCAAGCTAATATCTAGCTGGAAACATCCCTTATTCACTCAAGCAACTCGAATCTTAACCGGGTAGATTTTAACTCTGATCAAGTATTGCACGTAGATATGGTGTGATTTTAGGCTCAGGAATGGCGATTTTTCTATTCTTAAATATCGCGTAATCTACAGCCCGTTGATTGTTTGTTTGTTTGTTTGCAAAGACCCAATACGTATACGAAACCAAAGCATATGTTTGTATTAGATATTATAAATTATATTCACTATTATATTCTCATATTGGCTGAGTTTACTTTTATATTGGCCCATTTTATCAATATTTGACCAGTTTAGATATAGACCGTTTTGTCCATATAATACAAGTAAATAAATACAATTTTCATTATTTTTTCCATATTGGCCCTGTTACAAGTCCTCGGTTTGCCATATTGGCCCTGTTACAAGTCCTCGGTTTGCCATATTGGCCCT
>JAVFBZ010191729.1:19641-31482 GCA_032466195.1 Katharina tunicata
CCATATTGGCCCTGTTACAAGTCCTCGGTTTGCCATATTGGCCCTGTTACAAGTCCTCGGTTTGCCATATTGGCCCTCGGCATTCGGCACCATGCCAATATGACAAATTCAGATTCAGATTTTTATTGACCGTAGCAAATTTTGTCCCCGGTCACAATAAAACATACACTATGGCGGACATTACATAAGTCCACATAACAAATAGTGGCATGAGCTTAGGAACGAACTAGCAACTTTGATTTACGAAGTTCTAATGCACTGTAAATAGAACGTGCAGTGTTGCCTAAAATACCACCTGATTTACAACATAATAAATTTACAAAATTTTGCATGTTATGTTTACGCCAATAATATCGTTTCAAATACATCAACCTTAATTCACAATGTAGAGGACATACTTAAACAAATTGAAGTTCGTCTTCAACCAAACCCAAGTTGCAAAATGTACATAACATGTGTTCTCTTGGCAACCGTGAACTTCCATTTCTATCACTTTCAGACCTCGGACCTGTAACAGGGCTATAATGGAAACACCTGACTAATACCTTATATTACGTCATAAGGCGGAGACAGGTGCGCTTCTGTTAGAGCACATTCGCGAATCAAATCCCGGACGTGAACCAAATGACTCACTCGTGATTTTTACTTATTCAAAATAACAACATGAAAATATAGGATTCTTAGTTAATTACACCGATTAAGAGCGATTGCTATTCACGGATAGTATAGGACGCGTAGATTTGATACTTATTGAAGTAAACTAATGAATCATTTAGTTAAACAACATTAGATACCTCAGTGTTAAATTTATTTGTGTTCATGTTTTTGTTTGTCCGTTATCCGGTACTTTGGAAATGTGTGTTAATTTCCTAACACAAATACATAAATTTCATTCATACAGTATAACTATTTTAACCAATATTTATTGACAGATTAACCAATAAATATAGCCAGAGACAACCACTATTGAAGTTTCAAACTGATTTATTTTAGAGATGGTTAAATCACGACCACGGCTGTATTTATATTTATTTAGAATTTTTATGGCAAGCCATGGTTTTTATGGTTCGTGTTGTTGCATACGTCGCTTGCTGAAACACTAAAATAAAAATCGTCTCGAGATCTTTCTGTTATGTCATACGGATCTTTGATTTAAAGCTGACTAATAAAAAAAAAAAACAATAAAAAAAATAGTCGACTGACCCGATAAAGCAGAAACTGTAGCAGCTCATATTCTAAAATAATGCTCAGTGTTAATTCCCGTAAACCCAGAACTGATCACCTGATAAAACGACCCCCTCCAAAGGGTATGAATAACGGACTTAGATTATGGCTTCACGTGATCGGATGTCTAATCTGCAAAGCCCTCCCCTGGTCTATATAATATCGTGGATAGTTGGAACCCAGTTGTGGTATAAGTTACTCTCTGTTTAGATAGATACTGACTAGAAACAAGACTAAAATTGTCTGTAGACAGGTCAAGTGTTAAATAGGCGTACCCAATTATGTGCAAAATGAGAAATAAGAGTTAAGGGCAGTTTTGTGAGCCACGTGTGTTTCTTTTTACAGAGCTACATTTTGCAGTCTGTTTCAGCGAGAGAGTAGTAGCCTATGTGAAACTCGTTGAGAACCATCTCTGGATTTGTATTGGCTGAGGGCGCCAGTTCTCTGAAACGACGCCACTGTTTTCGAGAAATAGAATCTGCAATATCATTAACTTGACTAGAAATGTGAACGCGGATGGTTGGATGGGAGCCACCTATGCCCTGGGGCTCTCTGAGCTAAGCGGCCCCAGGAAGCCGATTTGTTGTGGTGTCCTGTTTTTGTCCAGTAAATGTTTCGTGATGTTTTCTCCACTGCCACAGTCCTTAAGGGTGATTTCAGCTACAGATTTTTTTAGGCACGTCGCCATATGAGTGAAATAGCCTTCAGTACGGCATACAACCCTAATCAAACAAACAAACAAACAAACAAACAAACAAAAGAAATGTGAACTGCTGTTAACATAATATTATGAAAAAAAGGTAACAGGACAGACGGGCGGATTAACACAATCATATGACTTGATTTTAAAGACTGTTTTTTCAGTATAGCGATTGGAGTTTCACTTCCGATGGGGCATCATTTTTTGGTTTCTGAAAATTGTTGTTTGCGAACTATGGGCTTTATTTACTTAATCTTGACTATTTTTTGCCCAAGCAAATTTCAGTAGTCTGTATTGCCCATGTCTTTTAATGCTGGTGACTCGAAACATCGTTAGAGAAACGTCTTTTGTCACACACAGAACAACCAAGGTATTCCCTAGACATGTGATGTTGTGTGGCTAGTGAAAATAACATCAACTTTCACTTTGATTGGTCCAAGCATATTGCAGGTCATAGGTCAAGATAATACGTCATGATACTGTTACCTTTTGGCATGCCGTTCTCAGGCTCCTTGAATTGGTGGAAACATTGCTTGGTTAGTCATATATTGGTTTGATTTATTTTCTGTCGCCGAAGGATTTGCAATTGCGGCGAATTAATACCTTAGACAACATCATAAATGTTCACACCCAAGCGACACTCAGGCGACAATAAAATTTCAGATAAGAAAATATAGAACATTGGCTTTCCATCCGACCAAACAGATATTTTGAACGATTTTTGTCGATTTTTAATAATTGTTCGAAGTTGACAATATATATCTTTCTCTAACATTTCTTTGAGCGCGGACATCTTGCCCGAACTTCACCGAGTTGGTTCGGTGTGCTCCGCGTGCGACGTGAATAGGGCCGATAGTTTACAAGTTGTACCATTTAGACATGCTGGAGTGAGAGGTACACAAGACGATTTTATCGAATTTCAAAGACAATTTTGTAACAATCATGCATGAGGAATGGAACTGACTAAGGGCCCTACATTTGTATGTACAAAATTCACATGTAACCCATATCAAAAGCAGACGGACGGTGATTTCCAATCAGAGACAATGAGTTATAGAATGTGAAACAAAAACAACTTCCCAACAGCAATTCAAGGCTTTATTCTGAACACTTCCTTTCTGAATATTTTGATACAAGTGAATTGCTGCAGTTCGGCATAAATCCGATGGACAAACGTCAAAAATTAAAACGAGATGCAGCTGCAGACTGCAGTATTTTTTTTTACATTTGACAACTAAATGTAATTCTTCCTTCAATTGTTTCTCTCCTATTGGTACACAATAATAATTTTTGGCCTGGTGAAACACGTAACCCATGGGCCTGTTCAAGTTTAACCTAACATTAACCAAATCAATAAATATCTTTCTTTCGTCTAACTATCTCTTAACTATTGTTCATGAATAACACTAAAACCCTTGTTATGACTTATATAGAGGCTATTACAGAGTAAGCTGGGATACTATAAATAAGATTTCTCGAAAATTAAGAAGCAACAGCCAGATAGAAAACTAAAACCAATTAGAATAATCTTACATGTATTGTTTGGTACATGCGCATATTACTTCATACATGTAGGCTAGAAATATTGTGGATCGATCTGGTAGTGACAGAATTAAAGTATCTCGAGATCATCATTTATTTTATAACTTCAGATATTTATCTTTGTTCTCGTCCAAAAGCTCATTCGAGCAGTGACTATAACCAGCGGACAACGACACCAGTCAATCCTGTTCAAGCGCCCGTTCTCGTCATTAAAGGAAATGTCACCAGCTGAATATATGTTCATCCCCTATCTTGTCCGAGGGGAATTCCCATATGATATACTTTTGTGCCTCCTGGGACCAGAGCTACAAGCCAATTCACGTCACAGTACTCGCCACAACAAGATGGCGAGCAAGAAAATGGCTACTTGTGCTTAAATTATTGACCGGTCTATTTAACGACCTCTAACTCCGCGTGAACAAAACGCGCAAAAATATTCACCCCGCGGAATCTGAAAGTTGATATCTTATTCTTTTTATTGAGATACGGTGTTAACTTCGGGAGCCTATCGCTTTAACCTTAAGTATATACACTGAAACTCCATCATCTCTATTTTCTTCAGTTTTACATTAAAAACCAAGCCAATAAACATCACTTTTTAAAAAACAATAAAACAGCACATATCTCAGTAAAAAGTTATTTCAGTGTATTAAACTTTTCGTGACATAGGTAACCAAAATCACAACACATATGAGTTTGATTTTGTCAGAAGTTCAAAGTTTTGATTTAAACATAATTTTATTTGACGGGAAACACATTAAGCATATGGCTTATCCCCGTATAATAAATTACACAAAAGTGGTTAATTTGAGTGAAGTACATTTAAGTGCATGTGCAGTGCTGTATAAAGGTGAATGGGTAACTGATGAATAATACAAGATGATTGATGCATATATATACGCCTTAAAAGGCAATAATATATTCTGTATATATAAGTACCCTATATAAACCCTTTGGTTTCTTTTATAAAAGAAAAAACACATTCAGTTATACAAATGTTTGTTTTTACTAGTTGAAAGTGTTTCACAACCGTACAAAAGAAGAACTGATATTGATTGGCCTTGGCATCCATGATTAAGAATTTATTTATCTGGCATGTCCTTTGCAGTTGGAAAGTAGAACAAATCAGTAGAAAGTGACTGACAGTTAGGGTAACCTGTCAAAAATTTGTGAATAAACCTGAAGATAATGAACAGCTGAACAGCTGACAGAATTCTACATCTATAGGAATTTTCTGGCAAACTACCCGACTTCACTACGGATTCAATCGTCCGGTGCTCATTTTCTGGACTTCTCCAATGTATACGCCTTGAGCGCGAGAAACGTGCTGGAGACCTGTATCAAAGACTTATGGCCTTTGTGGAGGATAATTTGCTTGTTCGCGACGGCGGTATTTCTCACCATGGCTACTTCTTAGAAGAGGATGAAGAGATAACCCCAATCTTCGAAAACTTCATCATATTACATGGTTACATTTGATTCAACCAAGATTATCCAAACTTGTGAGACAACGCTACGGCACTGAATTGCAGTCACAAACATTGGCTTCTATTACACCAAAAATCTCCCAGGCCTTAACATCGTTGCTAGATGAGATTCGAACCAGTGATGACGCCAAAGTATTGAGAATGGCTGCTCCTTCCCGAAACCGACTCGCCCGCCCTTGTATCGCGGCAAACAGAAACCGAGAGTCATGTCCACTGTGTTTCCAAGCTGGTCGCTCTGGTCGCCATTGTCTTAGTGAATGCTCGTATCTTCCATAACAAGATCGCAAGTATTTAGCTAAAGCTGCGTTCACACGATGCGACTTGTAGTATCAACTCGTCGAATTCGACTGAGTTGAAGCGTGTTAACAGAGCAAATCGATGCGACTTTAGTTGTATTCAACTAGTCAAAAGCGAGTTGTTTGAAATAGGACGTGCTCTATTTCTTTCGATGAGTCGAAAGGTTCAGCCAATCAAATTGTGCCATTTTAGTTGAATGGAGTTACCTCCCTTCGTTCAATTTTTCCCAATGTCATCAAGGTCGAAGGCGCTCCATTTCGCCGATGATCAGCTGTTTATCCGGTTTTACAGTGTCCGTGAAATGTTACCGCACATCAAACGCTACGATTACAACAAGTAAAATAATAGCAACGAAGTTACGTTATTTATAAAGTTCTCGCGAGAAGCGCATCGCATTCGACCCTACACATGCAACTTTTGTTGATACGACGAATCGAATTCGACGAGTTGATACTACAAGTCGCACCGTGTGAACGCGGCTTAAGGCTCGTGCAATTGGTAAGGTCATAGATTCAGATGGCTCAGATGACGATTCACAGTCCTGTACCAATGACGAACGCCGCTCTCCTGACAAAATCAACGCACAAGTTCCAGAGTCCACGTCTACCTAGGAAACAAATTCGACAATCGCCGTACATAAACGTATTTTGTGGACTTCACACGACACGCATTACCATCGATAGTGGGGCGACGGTAAATATGACCCGTTTATCCACCGCTCAGCGTTTGGGCTTACAGAACCAAAGTACGTCTCTGTCAGAACATCAGGCCGACAGGTCCTCTTGCCTCCATGTAGTGGGTGAGGTTAACTTCACCGTGACGCACAACAAGAGATACTTTGTATTCCATGGTTTGGTCGTCGAGAATTTAGATGTCGATAAGCTCGGGGTACACCCTTTATGGATCGCAACGATGTTTCAATTCGAACAGCTCAATGTCAAAGTCTTTTGAGTGGCGGCACTATATACACTTACGGCTATATAGGATGACCATGTTACTACCGTTTGGCCTGTAGAATTTATTGAACTTGACGTCCTCGACCATGGTAGGCCTACTCAACTTTTTATGACCTTCAATTTAGAGCATGGTTCCGGAGTCGACTCAGTTGAGCACGGAATCAGCTCTTGAGTAGACTCAATTACTTTAATAACCTCGGTCCCATATGTTGACTCAACACTCCGGCAAATAGGGAAATGGAAACACAAAATTTCAACTGATCTATCCAATGCTTTCTACCAGATTCCTCTCTCACGCGAGTCCATGAAGTACTGTGGTGTCGCTATCCCGTTTCGTGGCATATTGTTATACGCCCGCACATCAATGGGAATGCCTGGTTCTGAAACTCGAAGCGTTGATGTGTCGGGTTCTCGGTGACCTACTCCAAGAAGGTGTCGTGACTAAACTGGCGGACGACCTATTTTGCAGACTGTCGAAGAATTGTATTTTAACTGGGAACGACTTTTACAAGCACTTTTAAAAAGAATGGTTTGCGTCTCTAGGCTCCTAAAATATTTATTGGTTCATCATCTGTCTCAATTTTAGGCCGGATTTGGAAAGATGGTACAATCCACGCCAGCTCTTATCGCGTTTCCACCCTCGCTACTTGTTCCCTACCAAAGACTGTTCATGTTCTACGTTTCTTTATAAAGTCTTTGCGAGAGTCCTTCCAAACTATTCTGGACAGATTTCTCCCATTGATGTACTGTGGGCGGGCCAATCTTCTAGTGAATCTTTATTATGGTCTAAAGAACTCACACAGGCCTAAAATAAAGCCAACGCAGCTTTGTCGACCACTCGCACTATCGTTCTCTCTCGTCTCGATGACCAGTGATGGATCATTGCAGATGGGTCAGTTAAACAACACGGCATTGGAGCTACACTATATGTTACAAGAAACGGAAAGCAACTTAATTCTCGCGGGCTTTTTCAGTGTCAAACTGAACTGCAGACAGCTCACCTGGCTTCCATGTGGAATCGAAGCTCTATCAATAGCTGTCGCAACCAAACATTTCCATACATACATTGTTCACTCTCAGCATAATGTCTGTGTTCTCACAGACAGCAAACCCTGTGTGCAAGCATTTGATTGTGACGTGGCGAGTTTTCTTCAAGCCCAAGAGTGTCCACGTTTCTCTCTACTGTCAGTCGCTATCGGTTCACCACCTTGCCGGATCAGCAGACATACCTTCTGATTTCGCCAGCCGAAACGCTACATGTCCCCAAACTGTCAAGTGTGCGCATTTGTACAGAAATCGGATAAATGTGTTGTTTACCTGACGTCAGCTAACTCCTTCTTACGAGGCGAAGCCAAGTTACCCTTCACCACACGTTCAACCTGGCAAGCTCGCCAGTCGGACTGCCCCTACTTACGTCGCACTCATGTCTACCTTAAACAAGGCACTCGGCCGTCCACTGACTGACTGATGTTAAAGATGTGAAACGCTACTTGAAATCTGTGACTATAGCTAATGGTGGTTTGCTTGTTGTTCGTCGACAGGATCCATTCGCTTCGCACGAGAATGCATAGTGGTACATCGACAGGTCTTAGATGGTTTAGTTACTTCCCCACATATTCAACTTGACCACTCCTCTTCTCATCAAATGAAACTCATCATGAAGCGCAGCTGTTTTGCACTCGATATGGACAACGGCATCGATCGTGTCTCAACTAGCGGCCACCACTGTGCATCCCTAAAGAAAGTGCCCCACAACTTAGTCGACCGATCATCGGAAGAACCCCAGGCCAGTTTCGGTATCTCATTTGCTGCAGACATTATGAAACGTCAAAGACAGCTCATCTTAGTCCCGCGCCAATGTTTAACCTCTTTTACAAGCACTACCACCATAAACGACGAAACGCATACAACTTTACAACAAGCCTTACTCAGACTTTGTATTGAGTTACGACGGCCCATAGACACCACCAGCGGTCATTCACACTGACAATGCTCCAGGCTTTAAATAGTTGGCCAATGACGAGCTCCTTCGTCAACACAGACTCACACTCGAACTAGGTAGAGTCAAGAGTTCAAACCGCAACCCAGTTGCAGTACGAGCCATCAAAGAACTTGAAACGGAATTTCTCCACCAGGATCCACTCGGTGGAGCAGTATCTACCTTGAACTTTGTTATCGCTACAGCCCGCTTAAACTCTTAAATTGTCTGCCAGGGAGATGTGGATACAACGTGACCATATGCCCAATCCCGTTAAATGACCAAAACAGGATCCTTGACCAATATTGCAATCCATCCCAATAGTGAACAGTCTAAAGCACCTCGGGGCACCACTCCACAAATACTTGTTATTGTTGTGGGTGGCTTCGTGTATTTACATTTTGATCGAAACAAGTCTAAGTACAGAGACCGATATCTTGTGTCCAGTGTCTATGGCAATTGGTGTAACTTACGCGGCTTGTCCTATCAAGTAAAACAATCGGAGTGTTACAAGGTCCCCTGCCATGGTCTCTTAAACAAAGTAATTTCTCGTCAGGACAAAACATCTCATGTCATGAAGAAAATGAACCATCCAATTCTTTGCCAGACTTTTTCCAACCGGATATCCCACCTGTGTTATCAACTCCTACCCAAGACAACAACTCGCTAGACTATCACGTAACCAGCGGCGACAACTCTTGTGAAGTACAACCACCACCTATCGTCCAGGATTGTTCCAAGCCATTACGTCGCTCTTTCCGTCAACGGTCCCAAACGAAACATTTTTCTGCTTATATTTTGCATTAATCTACCTTGTAATCTCCATATGGGCAGAATAATCCCCAGGGGCCAGAGGATAGTATGTCCGGTGACGGCTCCCCATCAACCCTTTATGTATGTAAAAACAAAATGATGCTGTTGCTATGGGGCAGAATAATCCCTGTGTCCGGATGATAGTCTTTCCAATGATGGTACTAAATACTAATCGTTTTCTATTTGTATATGGCTTCGATTGTTACATTAACTTTAACTGTGTGTCACATGAAGCTACAGTGGAAATTTAGTTACTTTCATACTTTCTCGACTGGCAGTTGGAACTCTAATCGCTTTTCTTTACATTAACTGTTTGTGTGTCGTTTTTGGTGGTTTTTGTTTTTTCCAAAAGAAAAAGAAGTCACGCCAGTAGTCTGTAAGCCTGTATTGTGGACCATCTACTAATATTATGTCAGTATGTCAACCAGAGTTACCTCCCCTTTTGTTTACCTCTCTCTCCTTCCGGTCCTCGTTCTGTTGATAGTCAGTTTGTAAAGTGAGCACAATAAATATTGCTCTATACTCCTGAAACCGGCGTTTGTTGGCAGTTTTCCGATACAGTGATAATTGGGAGCGACTTCTGTCCTCACTGGCGGTGGATGTTTTAAACAATTCACATCAATTGAATGAAAGGTGAATATTTGATGTGGGGGAGTCGCCTGAATATTAACAGGGACGCAGTTTTAGATGCATTAAAATCGACCAGCTACTTTCGTGGCCAACATTATACTACAATACGATCGTCATCCAAAGACGACATAACAGTATTATTATCTAGTTTGTCTGACGATACATACATGCATGTGTCGTCTGCATACAAACAAACATTTTTACCAATGCCACATACTAAGCCATTAATATAAACAAAGAAGTGGAGGGAACCGAGTACAGAACCCTAGGGACACCCGCCTGTATACCACGTAAACCGGAATATTTTCCACTGAGGACAACCCGTTGTTGCCTACCCGATAAATAATTAATGAGCCATAGCAGAACATTTCGCTGAGCACCATAGCCAGATAGTTTGGTCAAAGCTTTCCAATTTAATCACTATCTTGTTATTTTATTTGTTCATTTGTAAAAGTCATTCTTCATGTAAATTAAATTTTTCATTTGTCATGGCCATCGTCTAATTCAATTCCTTGATTATCACTGAAAACTTTCTTAACAAAATGCATCCAGTCTTGAACTGCCTTTGTTTCGTCAATAGCCATTATTATGGAATATAGTCCTACACGCAATGAATGCAATTTCTAATAAATATATCATATTTCTCTGTAGTGTTATCCCAGAACAAGGGCCTCCATCCAAAGCAAACCCGTGCTTGGAACCTTCGGCGTACTCCAAGCAAATCTTGGATAAATATTCTATCCTAACAGACAATTTGCATGATCCCCTCTTCGATTTATGTCAACATAGTAACAATATTATTTCTGCGATAAGGGCGAGACCGAATTAAAAAGAAAATAAAACTAGGTCGTATCATGGGCCCCTTTAAAGAGTTACCAAAGGTTCCAGATGGGGCCCAAGAAAACTCACATGGTGGATTAACGTACGAGAGTGATAACTACCTATCACACAGACTTAAACCTGATACCTGAAGTTAATAATAATCCCTCTTATCTGGTATAATTAGATTTCAAATTGAGTAATCAGCCACCATAAATTTGAGAATAGCCATTAACCGACCCGTGAAATTAATCAATACACAATATATATTTATTAAAACCTTCCTTCTAGAAAATGAACAAAAGTGACACTGTATAAGGAATAACGCAGATGCTGTGTCTTTTAATACAGGTGTCCGTTGTATTTCACAGATTGACTGTAACATCAAACAAAACCACCGATAAGTACTAAACATGTGACATAATAATACAAACTTCTTAGAACACTAAAATAAGACAATTCTTTTCATGTTTTTGCCTTTGTTCTTTATAATACGACTAAAGGCAATTACGACTTAATTTAGTTTAGTAAAATGTCCCAATCATTAAAGAGGCAAATGTTTTTTTAAACTCAAAACAGATAAGTTTGACTTTCTATAATGCACACTACACAAATCCCCACAAATATACTGTTTATATTTATAAACTATAATTTATATTCCGAATAAAAGGATCGAAATGATTTGAAAACAAATTGCATATAACTTAAGCAATGTTACAACAAGCTATAAAACAGATTAATGAAAGAATAATGACAAAATTAATACTGATGATATATTGACAATGACTTTCATGCATTTTTCCAGCACGCGACTTACAAAAGACCTTCCGAATTCCATGGTCGATGATTTCTGCCAGCGCATCATAAGCTCGCCATCGTGTTTTTTTTATACAAAACTAAGTGAATATTTTCTTAGACCGAAATATTTTATGTTGTCAATGCAAGATGTGTTCTTTCTACTCAATTTGTCTTCTTGCTCAAAATTAGTTTAAGTTGTCTCTGAGAGATTCTGTTTTCACTCTGATAAAATTGTCTTCTCTCAATAAAAAATGCAGCGGAACATCTTTCCGGTTTGTCATGCGCAGTAGCATTTTGTACTATCCAGCTTTTCAACGCAGACTGAGAACACTGGTGATATACCAGCGGAGGTTTTAATCAACTGGCGCAGGAGCCATTATAGATAGGTTTATATAAGAAAAACAATGGGGTTCGTAATCGTGCTACAGACTACATATTTAGCCATAAAAAGACAACCTATTCTTAATGGATACTGCTCATGACACACCGGAGTGGAGCGAACACAAAATCTTGCATAGACAACATAACATAATTCTCAAAAAACACGCTGGGAGAACTTATAATGCGCTAGCACAAAAATTAGCCATCATAGAAGCC
>JAVFBZ010191762.1:0-14473 GCA_032466195.1 Katharina tunicata
AATCCAAGGAAATTGAAAGTGGCCATGTTCAGACAGTCTTTATCTCTAACATTCACAAATTTACCAGCACGACTGAGGAAACAGAAATAACAAGTAAGTTAAGAAAACAGCAAACCTGCATATTTATTTAACAAGTTACTATTGTTTTATGAGCACTGAATGGAACAAGTAGCATTTGTAAGGCCTGTAACATAAGTTGGGTATAATATTTTGTCTAAATTTCATAACATACCTTTATTTCATGATATAGCTTTGTAACATGTAATAAAATAATCACTAATTCACTAAAATAATTAACTGTGGTCCAATTATCTGTTAAAAAAACATGAATACAACAAAACAATATATTAGTCTATTTTCAGAAAGCTCTCAATTTAATGGAATTGGTCAAATATGTCAACTAATATTTATAGACATGTATATATGAATATGATATGAAGATAGACTGAGTTCTGTTAAGTTTAATCAACTTATTTCTGTATAAAATGGTTAAAAGGAGTATGCGTTAAGCTGAACCACATGTTTTGTGAAATGATAGCCAAATATACAGGATGTATTACCCGCTGATGATACTTCTCTCCATGGCCAGTAGTATGGGGTGATCGGGTGGGGTGTCCGGGACAAGAGGATCAGGGTTCCATTCTGCTATCAACTCATCCTTCTCCTAAAGTCAGATTATATCAACACCATCAGACAAACATACATGTACTTATACAGTTGGCTCATAATCTAGTTGTACAGTGTTAAGCCTTCAATTTAGCACAGCCATACTAGTTTGAAGTCATTTCTGCTTATAAAAATACACACACACACACGCCCACACACAGAAACTTACCAAATTTAGTTCTGTTTTTGTATTTAAAAAATCTGTAGAGGGTTCTAAACGGACTTCAGGCTATTTCATTCACACGATAGACGTTCAACCTTCATGCTTTTTGTCAACAATTAATACCACACAAAGTAAACCGAGGTTCCACAGCAAATCATCTTCCTGAAGGGAGCACTAAGGTACACACACACAAACAGCTCAGCAAATCAGATATAGGAAAATGGAAATTTATAATTAAATTTTATGAAACGTCTTGAAGTTCCCCTCACAGATCGTTGTAAGGCAGCTGGCGTGTCTTGTGCAATATCTTACCTTTTCTGTTAATATTTCCTTGGCTGGACTGTAGCTCTTTGAGAAGACAAGCTTGATAATCCATATAATAAGGAGAGCTTCAAAAATAAGATGATAGGCTGGTGCCTGGATAGAAGAATAAGCCAAATAATTGTGCGACAAGTGTAATAAAAACTCTCTCATAAGCCAGAAATCAAAAAGAGGGTGTCTTAATCACTACATGTATTTTCAATTAAACAGGGTTTGTCATTTGACATTTGCCCTATCCTGCCAGGATACCGAAGTAGGTGTTTGTTCATAGTTTATATACTGCAATTCCTCACCAATTTTGAAATACTACAAAGTTTTGTGGACCTAAATTTTAGTTAAGGTTGTGATACCTATAGTTAAGGTTGTAGCCTACCGACCCAACTTTTTACAGACCTGTTACAGCAAACACTCTTTTTCATGAATGGCCCTTAAGTTCATTCTAAAAACAGCAGACTTGTTGATATAAATCAATCAACAATCCCCATATTACAGTTAAAGAGTTAAAGAGGTAAAGATTCCTGATAAACATCAACATTAAAGACTATAAAAGACTAAAAACGAATCGAGGGCGTCCTATGTAATATTTGTAAAGTGCTGAACTGAATCCGTAGCCCCGATTTCTTTTTGGTGCACGAACTGAAACAATAAAACTACTGAATTTCTGAAATATTACATCATAGTGTTGCTTGAACTTCAAAGCTATGATTGAGAATTCTGTACATTAAAAGCAGCTCTGAAAAGGCAAAGCTAGCATCGAAATAAGTGCGAACTAATCTGACTACTACATCTTTACACATATATTAACGCACAGTTTTGTCTACGCATGTGTCAGAGTGTGGGACACAGGATACCTGTTGCTGCCAGAAGGTGCATCAATTAAACTGAACCAAAAGGCCCTTTGCTGAAACCAGTCAATTTGACCTTGCGAAGAGAGCGCGAAAGTAATACACGGAATAATTTTTTTGAGCTAAAACAAACTGTATGGGGACTTAAAAGAATCCTGACAGAATAGATATAAATTTATGTTATTTTATGTTGTGCATAAAAATGTGCTTCTCCTCAGTTGTATTGATAAAAGTGAATTCTACAGAGTTAACTCTAGTCGGCCCCCCCGAGCACAAATTTACATACTGACTGCACTCATGTTTCACTTGACGTCATATAGGCGATGGTAGCAATGCCTTTTTTGATACAACTTTGCTAAAGAAGGGTTTTATTCCGAGCTGCTCTACGTTACAACCCTTGGAAGACCGAACATCTGTAAACGGAATGTACAGTGGCGCACTCTGTTGAATGAAGTGATCAAGGTTCGAGTTACCTCCCCATGTGAAAATTACATTCAACCAACTTAACAAACCAGATTGCACTTACTTATCACTGAACTAACCCATTAGATAAAATCACATAAAATTTGCTAGATTATTAGTATTTGAAACTAGACAGAAAACGAACACAGATCCGTAACAGTCCAAAAACATTCACTGTATCGCTTGAAAAAAAGACAGTCCTGCAATTTTCATTATGACAATCTTCGCGACTATAGTGGAGTATTCCCGTAATGTTTTATCACATTGGTGCGGCCCTAGTGCCTAGAAGTTCTGAGGCAGCCAATCAATTGCGTGGCTTTATATTGCGGTTCTATAATCTCGATCAGCCAAGGGTTGTAACTTGTAATGTAGAGTGCCTCAACATAAAACTCTTGGCTTGCGAAGATGTTTTCGCTGCTGAATAGGGCGTTTCCGAATTCTAGTCAATGCACTGATAAGCTTATGTTATATCATAAACAGGCTGTAGATGATTTTACTCAAACAGTTCATAAATGTAAACAGTCCAACGATGTGAACATTCGACACATGTGAACATCGTTTAAACTTTCAGTCTAGGTGACTAATACATTTTGTCATGTGCTGTTTATCTACATTATATAGCTGTTACTGTTATCAAAACAAAATGCGTTGGCTAGTAAGATTTCGTAATGTATTTCTTGTACACTGCCTTAAACCCATAAAAGGGAAATCACTAATTACTACATCGTAAGATTTGATAAATTCCTTTTAAAACCTCTGATTACCTGTACAAAGGCGTGGAACATCTCATACATGTTCCAAGTTGCCGGAATAATCGTCATCAACACCATTTTCCAAAGCGTTACTCGCCGAATGGTATTTACTGAAGAACGGTAGTCAAAGGGGCACCACTCTAACGTACATTATAAGGACGTGTCAGAGCACGTGTGCTTGGCTAATCCCCGCTTGTGATAAACCCATGCTTAATTTCCATGGTTAAATGAATATTGATGTTTTGCACAGTTCAATTGTTTGTTTTCCCCTCATCTCGGTTAAATTTAAATACTGCAAGGAAGTTTACGACAAAAAATGGAATTTATGACAAATGTATGCATTCTCACGCGATGAAAAACAAGACTGGTTGCATTTTATGATAGGATCCAGAAATAAACAAATATCAACATATTCATTCGCATCTCGACAAAAACAAACGAATTGAACGTAGCCTTTACCTACCTCAAAAAGCTCCAAGAACCGTTGGATGTTAGCCTGAAAGTAACAAGTGTCGATATTTTTGTATACCTTACCTTTCTCGCGTTTGGTGATAAAGACAGTGTATTTAAAAAAACTAAGAACTTGGAATAATAGTTAATTTAAGAAGCATATATGATTTTTTTTAACACATATTAGTGTCTGTTTATGTACTGGTATGTATTAGTGTAACTCTTTCCGTTTATATTCTCCATAAATAAAGTGATTGAAAGTGCGAGTCTGCCAATTAATTCTTTGAGATGTCATGCATATGATGCTTTAATTAAAAATATTGATTTGTTGATTGGTGTTTAACGCCGTGCTTGAGCGCCTTTCAATTATACTAGATCCGAGAGATCCGAGTCCCGAGTTCGATTCCCGGTGGTGTCAAGCCACATTTTCTTTCTCTACGTTCATGTACATAACTTCCTTACGGCAATGAGCTTCAGTTTGATAAAGTCTAGTAACCATACCAGAAGAAACCATGTGTTTGTATGAACTTTTTATGTAAATGGACATGGTTTACTTTCAACATCTTGTTGGCAATCAGACAGCACTACATTGAATGAAAAACAACATTTAAAACATACTCACCAGGGACATGCTTTTCTGTGCTACTGATAGTCGATCATATACAATCAAGATAAATAAAACACACGATATGAAATTACTAGGTTACATTTAAACCAATGGGTCGGTTAAACGTAAAGACCTATATATTAAATTTCATTCCTCGGTCAGAAATCAAGTACGGTATCATATCAAGATATGCATAATATTAACCGATTGCTGCTGTTGGTCTAGCTTGCACTATAGTGCAGGACTGCCATTCTTGATAAAACAAAGGACGACAAATCAAATTATGTATTGTTCTACAAATCATTTTAGAGTAGTACAGAATTAGAGAAACCCAGACAAGGGTTGTGTGTTGGTGCAGATACAAAAAATTCGGTTGTATTATGGCATCAGGTTAAAAGTATGTGTACATATGCGTGTATCTTGCGTCTTCTCGAGACAAAGAGTAGAGACGCAAGATACACGCATCAGGAAATAGGAATTGAATGTCTTTTTTTTCTTTTTTCAAAAGCTGATCTATGTTGATTTTTCAATTTTTGTAGGTCATACATGATACAGATTTTGACAGTGACAAGTGTACTGAATGATATCTCTCACAACATACATAATTATATGTTCGAGTTCATATTATTACAGTGGTGTAGGGCAGGGCAAGTACAAAACAGTTCAGAATGTATTTATAGAAATAAAGAAATTTACTGAATATACCTTGTATTGTGTTATGTGTAACAATAAACAAGTACAATACAGCTATACGTTTTTGTAATGACCGATGAAGTGGTTCCCATTTGGCTTAAAAAGAATCAAGCGTTCCATCGTTTTTGAAACAAATATACTTTTCAGATTAACGATATGATCAAGTTCAAATACAAAATATGAGAATTCTCGTTCTCTTTCACCCAAAGCACATTTATATAGATACAATTTGCCAACCAATACGCAGTGTTTCAACAATAATTTACTATTTAGTGACTCTGTTCCTAGAATGACAATAGATTTCTCTATACTGCCAAAATGTTTATTTCGGTCGAAAACCAATGCTCGAATTCTATCCAAAATATATAAGATAGATCACATTCGTAGAATAAATGCGACAATGATTGTATTTCACTACAGTTTGAGCAGATTGGGCTATACCTATTGGTCCAATCATAAACAGGTATTTCTTACAAGGTAGGGTGCGGTTATAAGTTTTTGTTGGAAGGAGCGAAGACGGTTACTTTACAGGTTTTTACCAAAAAACTACAACTATCCGTTAATCTGGGTGTTTCAAAAAGCAAAATGTCACGCCATTTCCTGAAACTTGTTGATTCTGTGACAAGTTTGTCGACCAGATGCCAGTAAAAATTCTTACATTTCAATTAAGACACTTTACACCTTTTGTTTTTTTATAACAACAGTGAAGCCATCATCAACAGTTGGTGATGTAGCTTCTTGTATTATTTTCCGCCAAGAGTAAAGAATTGCATGACGCAAATTGTAATAGTCTATAGAAAATGTTCCTTGGAGCATATTCCATAAAGATTGTTAAGCTGGTCTGGTAACATAAACACACCATGATCACAAAATAGCTGATGAACAAACTTGATGCCTGCTCTGTGCCATTTTTCCCAGTATATAGATTTACAATTTACTGTACCGGTAACATCTTCATTGAACCACAATACCTGATTGGCTATAGCTTCAGCATCAACAGTTCTGCCATTATTACAAATAATCTCACTCCAACTCTATAGAACTTCCCTGAAAAAGGGAGATACAGAAACAGGGATACCCGATTTCAAAAAGTTACACTAAAGAAGATCTTTTACATCAATACTCTCAACGCATGACTGTAGTGTTGCACACCAGTTATTTTATTTCGACATATATTTTCTTTTCATCCAGGATGCCTTAATAGCCTTAAACATCGAGGGGACATGTATCATTCTTATACCCCCGTTCTTATAATCAGCAATAATAACACTCTATTTAACTTTGTGCTTTTTGCTATCCGACAGAAAGTCAAGAACCAGTCTCTCTGATTCCTTCACTGCCCATTCAGGGGTTAGGTATCAATTGTCTTGTAGGCAGGGAAAGACTCAAATTATCGAAGGTAAATGAACTTTCAGAAATCCAGTATGGATTAGTAAATGAAATATTTGATCAAAACAAGGCAAAGATGTCAGTGGGGTTTGGATAACATTAACAATCCTGAAGATTCTGCATATAACATTGAAGAAAATACAATTGATATACACAAGCTAAAATTGCAGGCCAGTCCGTCACCAGATATATCTGCGAGAGTTACAAAATAGTGTAAAAGATACATATCTCTTTAAGAAAAAAATGCTTTGATATTACAACTATCTGTAGAAATAATGAGATGTTGGGTACAATAACGTTTATCAACATTTGGTTTATTTTACATAGCGTAACATGGCTTGCAGTCATGTGAATGAGGGGTAAAGACCTACGGCGTCAAACCATCGTGAAACGAACATTTTAGGTAAGTATAGCCATATATACGCTATACACCAGTAAACGGAGACCCCACGGGCATAGATTATCATAGAATTTAACAAAGATCAAATAAATTTATCTTTGTTTCTCGTTTTGTTAGCTTTTCGCAATATATGTTTGAACGAATCCTTACACTATACTAGCTACTACCAAAGATTTGAAACTCTAATCCTTTCTACCATTCTGTCAACTCCAAAATGGTGGCGCTGGTGCTAGGCTGAGTTTAACTTGCCCTCAAAGAAGCTTTCCGTTGTGAATATTTTGTAACTTCTTTTCCTGCCCTAATAAGTAGATGTTTTCTTTCTACAATAACTATCTTCCCGCTATCCCCCACAATAGTATCTTAAGGTACAGACCATAGCATTGGATGCAATGCTAATTACTAATGTCTGATGTGATGCAAGGTTGTAGTCTAACCCAGACAAGGTTGTTTTTTTGAGCGACAAAATCAACGAGTTACCTGAAAAAACCTGGACATGACTTTGCAGGTATGCTATAAGGCTTTGCTGATTTTAATCAGATCGACACGAAACTTGACAATTGTTCTTTGGACGATTGTGCGTCTTTTGACAGAGTCTAACATCGTTTTAAAGCATAGTACTCATACAGTAAAACGTTCCATAATATCCCCTTAATTAATGAGCCGCTCAGATATCAGACAGTTTTCACACAGTACAATAACTACCCCGAGAATATAGCCAACGAAGTCATCAACCAGACCCACCACCCGAGAGCAGCTCGGACAAAGAATCATCTCCCAGTAGAATAACCCTCCCCTTCATGGGCCAGAAAAGTTACCAAATGAAAAGATTACTTAAGCAACAAGCCAGTGTTGATTATGTATTTACTACCGGGCCAACAACTAAAGAACTTATCCATGTCAATGACAAATGCTTGTGTGTACCAACTAAAATGTTCCTGATCTGAGGAATACATTGGTCTGGAGAAACATCCAGACACCTAGCTCTCACTGAGAAGTAAGGAGCATATCGCCTCTAGCTAGCTCCACTATTCAAAAGCAGCCATATCAAATCACCATTTCCGACTGGGAAAACATAAAGCATACCAAAACCAACCGGACCAAACAGACAACCAGCAAACTAATGGAAGACTTTCAAATACGCAGATACAAGCCATAACTACCCGTGATCATGGTTTCTTCAGCCCCACTGCTTACTCAGGCTTACTCTACAGATAAAATTATTAACACCATATTGTTATTATAAATGATGTCAATCATATCTTAAACCCTCTGTGTATACACAATGTTAATGATTTTATTCTCTTTTATGATAGGGGGGAGGGGGTTAGTTCCTGGTCCATAATATATATACCATTCCTCTAAACAAGCGTCATTTCTTTTCTTTACACCGTGTGCAAAATTTCTACTTTCGCACGATACATTTTTCAGTCACTACTGTACCACATGTTCAGGTGAGAATAAATTTGATACACCCATGACCCGCCTGTTAGTTGTTCGTCCTTTTTACTACTTTGATGTCAGCTGGTTTTGTCACCTTCGACTGTCAGCTTTTAAAATCACGAAAGCAAGGAAGATCTGCTGACGAGAAAGGTGTACGTAGTTTATCATCGAAATCGAAAGACAAACACAGTTTACTGTTCAGAAAATTCATCGGTAAAATCCAAGCCAAATTCCAAGTTAAATTTCACTGGGTAAATGCATGTCAAATTCCAAGTTAAATACCACTGGTAAAATGCAAGTCAAATTCCTTATTAAATTCCACCCAGAAATACAAGTCAAATACCGAGTTCAATTTCACTTAAAAGTGAAAATAGGATGAAAGGAAAAGGTTTCATGGCTTAACGAGAAAACAGGTGGATACTCAATCTAAGTACTGTATACAGACTCAGACATGTGAGATAAGTAAACATTTCACCGGGATACAGTCCTTTTTCTTGTTGTTATCACCAAGATGACCAATGTATTCTCTCTTAGAAGTTTCAGACACATTTTCATGGTATTTGCTAGTATGGTTCTTCTTAGTGCAGAATATAATACAGAAACTCATTCTTAAATAAAAAATCAAATCATTCTCCCTACCGTAGAGTAAGATATTGACTGGCCATCTTTGTGTTCACCTTGGGTGTTCACCTGTGTGCTGTTTACAGCGATTGGGTGGTACTGCTTCAAGATTTTGTGTCTATTTTTTGCTGTTTAAAGACATCAAATTGAATCTGCCCTACGACAATTTTTGTCTCTGTTTAATTTTAAAACAGTTGGTGGTTAAATTTAGACAATTCATTCTCCAACGCATTTTTTTGCGGAAACAGCACCTCAACAATTACATAAGAGTTCATATTTTTCTTAATCTCAATAAAGGTATAATCATATCATGTGTTGAACATGCAAATGTTTATCTCTGACTTTGTAACATATTTAAGTAATGAAACAAAGTGTTGTGACATTGGACAGTTTAATGTAGAAATACAAAGTTACAAACACATTCATGTATTTAAAACAAGTTTAATGAATTTAAATTGAATTGTTTGTTCTGTCGCTGCCTTTTTTTACTGAATGAAAAATATAATTTAATTTATAACATGAACAAGATAAACTTTTCAAACTGTAAATTTAACAGTACTAATAATAAGTTTTGCTCTTATCGCGTGACAGTAGAAACTAAATTTCAATAAGGGAACAGTTTCTTAACAATTGTAATATCCTTTAAAAACTTGTACAGCTCTTGAAAGATTAGATTTTAAAAACAGCACTTGAAATCTTATTTAAAATCTTTCAGAATCCTGTCTTAAGTGTCAAATGATATATTTATGTTAAAATTTTAGCATACCATGCTACTAGGAGAACAAAAAAATATCCTCTATACCAGTGTGAAGACTGCATGGAAATGGTACATCTTCAACCATTCAGATGCTGTTGAATGCTTCAACAGAATTACCAACTTTGTAAATTTAATCAGTTTTTCAGACATGCAGAAAATTTGTTTGTATGTTCTCACTTAAAAACTTAAAGTCACATACGCACCCCAAATTTTGATTTTTTAACTAATTCCATTTGCCTTGATTTGATGTTTGTTCAAAAATTAAAACAGTCACGTTTAAATAAAAAATATTCATTGGGTACAAAGCTTGTACAGACCAGGAGAAATCTAGCAGTTATACGAATTTAACGGAGAGAGGGCTGGCCATATTTGCTCACAATGACTTTGATCCAGCCGCAGCTACCAGAAAACTCACTGCCCTTATATATTAAATAAAATTGTAAAATGTCTGCCAAGATTGCCCAAATTAAAGACTGTAAAATGTTTCAATTTTAACACTTGTTGCTTTGTATATATTTTACCTGAAAAAAGAGTGAAACTAGGTCAAAATATACCATGTTTGTCAAATTGTGGTAATTAAACAGTTTTATGACCAGGTTTCAATTCTTAAGAATCAGATTATAACACCTTCTTCTCATTACTTTGTGTTACAAGATCAACTAACATGTCAACATCATTGCTAAATTTGTCAAAATTATTTTCAAGTGTGAGATTAGGCAGCAGGGGTTGTAACAAGTGAATGACATTACGACGTAATTGAGTTAAACAAATTTGCGGGTCTTTGCACAATTCTACTTTTACGTCAAGAAGTCTTGGTGCCGGTTGATCACAATCAATATCTGGCTCAGTGTTTAATCCTATATCACACAAAAAAGGTTCACAGGGTTCAGCAGTCAATGAACTGGTTTCTTTTTTAAAAGGTTTTGGGGTCAGTAAAGTTTTGGGTTTATTTAAAGCTGTTGATTTTGATAAATAGTGGAAGAATTCATGTTCCCACTGGTTATTCAAGCCACTACCCCACATAGCTCCACTGGATGTTAAAGGGACATTACTCTTTGAGGTGGAGTTATTATTGACATTTTCCTGTGATTTGTACGATGAACTGCATGAGGGCTTAATCTCATTTTGGATTTCTTGCTCAGATAACCTCTCTTGAATGTCACTGGAACTAAAATCATTGTTTTCGGATGAAGTTTGTTCAATATTTTCACTACTGTCAAGGGGAGGTAATTTAGATTCTGCTGTACTTTCTTTGGCGATGAGACAATTTAAATGACCTCCCACTGACTTGGTGGTCTCTGCTGTACTGCTTATAAATTCATCATTTTGTATTTGAGTACCAACATTAGAGTTCAAAATCTTTTCAGAATCCACAACTGGTAAAAACATTGACGTTATGGGTGTGTTTGAAATGTGTTCACTATTTTGTAGATTTTGTGGGACATCCTGAGACCTTTTAAGACCCCTATCTTCACAGAGCATTAACGTTTGTTTAGACAAAGGTTCCTGAGATTGGGTTTCTTTGAGAGATTTGATCACATCTGATATTTCGCTAACAAGTATATCAACTTGCTCAGTGTCAGCATTTAGTTCCCAGAATGTGCTCAATTTTGGAAACAGCACCTGGCAGAGGCGAAACACTTTATGTCTGAGACTAATTAGGTATGTTGAACTATCAACAAAAGCTTGCTGTTCTTCCGTTAAAATGTGCGGGATTGACCAGCTAGTTTTTGTCTTAGGCCTGCTGTAGCGCCTACGCCTTTTCCTGCTGGGTCCCACATCCATACAACAGCTGCAACCATGAGACAGAGTTTTAGAACGTTTCCGTTTTTCTCTTGCTTTTGTCGGCCTTTGGCCCTGTAAATCAGACGGCCTCCCAGAAATTGTCATGGTACGGTTCCTTTTTACTTGCACTTCTATATTTGAAGGTACTGGACAACTCAACTGCCGATTTACAAACTGAGCATGTAAATTGTGTATAAGTTGTGTGACGGGGTCTGGACCATCATCCAAAGATGATAAACTATTGGGGTAAGATTCTGCCTGGTCCTCACGATCGTGTTTCAATTCAGAAAGATCTGACATAAAACTGATGGCTTCAACATGGTGTTTCTTTGGTCTCAGCGTTGGACTGTGAAGTGAATCTGTACCATTTGGTCTCTCTGAATAGCAAAAGGGGGGAGAAAATTTAATTGAGGGGACTTTGATATCTGACATCATTGAAAGTTCATCTTGGGAATGATCACGACTGTTTCTCGGTAAAATCAACACTCCTTCATCAGCACTCATCTTTCTTCCGGACTGATTTTGTTGCTCGAGAAGTTGTTGATCAGAAACATCTAAAAGAACTGGTGACAACGCTCTTTCAACTTTACGTGATTTATGAGATTTCTTAGACAAATTATTTTTTATCACTTCTGAAACAGGAATATCAGACTTCTTTGGAGGAGAAAGTTTGCAAGCATCAAGAAAAATGTGTTTCTTCAAAACAAGTCCATTAGTAGGCTGTATTATTTTTTCGGTAGAATTTGATTTTTTCTCATTATTTCGTGGACTGCTTTTTTCATGCTCTTGTTGCAGAATATCAAACAGACCCTCTCTTTGTTTAAAAACATCAAATTTGTCCACACAAATTGAGGTTGGGCTATCATTATCACTGAGCCAAGTTTCTCCGTCAACATCATACGAGTGTTTCTCCTCAGATGAGAACCGGTGTAGATGTGGCATTCTGTCTTCACTGTCTGAGGAATCGGAGCGTTTCAAAATTCCTGGTTCTTTAGCTTTTACCTGCTTCTCTATAACGGTGTCATTCTTTTTTGAAGTGATTTTATTATTTCTGTGAATAATAGAACCATTGTTAAGACAGTCAATTCTTTCTAGTAAAATGGAAACCTCTGTGAGACGGGGCATATTTGGATCATTGTCCCCTCGATTTCTTTTCCTCAAATTAGGAACTTTGTTGGTTTCACTGGCATGCTGATCTAGAAATAACTTTCTGGTTGCCGGGCTAGACACATGAGGACGCAGGTACTTCCTTAAAAGTCTTTCCCGAGCCAAACATCCTGGACTTTTGGTTGGTGAGTCGTGAATGCACATTGCCCCCTTTGACTGCGTAAAAGTGGATTTTGCACCAAACGTAGGGCTACTAGACCTGTCTAATTCCACACTGTTTTGCATTTCATCAGAATTTAGACTTTCAGCACAACTGTCCTGGGTAAGACAGTCTGCTTTACTTGCATCGAAACCTGATCCTACAGGTAATTCAACTATTGTACTTGACATGACTGTGGAATGAGTTTCTAAAGGTATCACCAGTCTAGTCTTAGGAACAACAGCATGCACTTTGAACATGTGTGTGGACAGGTCTGTAGGCTTCAGAAACGTTGTGCAGCACTTACTACATCTGAATATTCTGTGACGGAGAGATAATGACCACCACTTCTTTGTATGGCGACGGAGATGAGAGAAACCATGAGACCGTACATGTTGTTGAAGTTGACTCTGCAGATGGAAAACCTACAAAAAGAAATTGTCTTTAAATATGTGGAAAATTAAATTATCTTCACAAAAGATCATACGTGATTTTTTACGCTGAACTAGGATGAAGGTTATTTGAATCATGTGATGGTTTGCCAGCCCACCTCATGAAATAAATCACCCATAATGCAGCTGGCAACAGACGCATCACAGAATAGATGTATTTACAAGACAAACAGGACCCCACACACAAAGCAGCTTCCAGAAGCCCCTTAGCCCAGAGAGTACCAAGTCACAGGAAACTCTCACCCAAAAAAAGTTCATCAACTACCGAAGTAATGGTTAAACTACTCATGCCATAAAAATATAACCAGCCTTCCCATGTTATTCATAAATTATATCATTCTTTCAAAGAAAGATTAATAAAATTAATAAAAAAAAAAACGTCACAATGTATTTTGTAATTTCTTACTGTTACTTCATCTTGAATATTATATATAAGAATTAATGAGAAAAGTTTTTTTAACAAATCTGAAACCAATCCTTTAAATATGTTTTTCTTTCTTTCATACAATTCAACTCACTTTTCCACATAATTTGCACCACAGTTTAACTCTGTTGTGAGTATTCTTATGTAAACTAAGAAAAACTCTTCTTGTGAATTCTCTCCCACAGTCGGGGCATACAAACATATTTCTGAAAGAGAAAAAAGATAAACACTTAATTAGATAAAGAACAAACTGCTGCATCTGATCTAAGTAATCTTAAAATTAGCCATAATCAATTTTTTACCCAACATACTGGTTTATTTTTTTTCATGTTAATAAGTAATATAAGTTCAATTTCAGAAATATCAGTATAGGACCTGAATTTAGATTACCAGTCAGATACCAGCATTTTTGGTAGTGCCAGAAGTAACTCTCCTATGATATTTAATAAATTTGACATTTATAGGACGGGGCGTGACAGTGAATTACATATAGATAAAGGTTGCACTAGGAACGTGATTCAATTCGTAGCATTTCAAGAATAAAATAATACCCTTGCAAGTAAATAAACACTTACGTCCTACCGTCTGTCAAGAATTATGTCCTTTTCAATTTGAGACCAAAATCGGCAGTCATCTCGTGTAATAAGATATAAAATTCCTTTAAAATTCGTCGAAATGGAAGGAGTTAGCTTTCAAAACTTGGAGTTGTGTTGTAATTTTCATCAGATCCTGTTAGTAACGCAATGAGAAAAAATGGGATAATCCCGCCGAACCAAATGGGCGTTTCTTCACAGTCAATAGCATCACATGACTTGCCAAGGCGGAGATTCAATCAGTGAGAAGCATAACTTATAAATGGTCATGTGACTTATTCGATTTCAACATGGGTAAAAATGGCATCTTTTCAAAGCTAGCTCCTTCCGCTTCGACAAATTTTGTT
>JAVFBZ010191773.1:2103-14473 GCA_032466195.1 Katharina tunicata
CAATGGGTGAATGAAACCAGCCCAATCAATGGGTGAATGAAACCAGCCCAATCAATGGGTGAATGAAACCACCCCAACCAATGGGTGAATGAACCCCCCCCCAATCAATGGGTGAATGAAACCAGCCCAATCAATGGGTGAATGAAACCAGCCCAACCAATGGGTGAATGAAACCAGCCCAATCAATGGGTGAATGAAACCAGCCCAATCAATGGGTGAATGAAACCACCCCAAAACTGATGGTAGTACAGGACATCATTCCGACGATAAATTATTTTACATATTACATGTATTAAGCTTATGCTGAAATCAAACTGTAAGACCATTGCGATGTTAAGTAATGGGCAGTTTGCTCAGCCAATAGTTTCGGAATCAATGTATTTCACTTATAAGATAGCAGTGTATTTCAACAACACTAAAGCAACCCCAAAAATGTACAGTCTGAATTTTTTTTAGTTTTTCTTATTTTCCTTACTTTCTCTGGCAACTGAGATTCCACCTCCTTCTTAAGACGTCTCAGCAAGAATGGACGCAGCACTTTGTGAAGACGCCTGATAATCAGTAATGTCTCTTCGTTATTTAACTCCACCTGGAAAAACAAACATAGTGATTTGTTTTATTCATAAAATGCATTTTACCCATACCATAAGTCTATAACAAGAGTGTATAAATGAACAAGAAATTAAGTCTGTCAAAGATAGATTTTTTTGTACTTCATTTCAAGGCTCATGTTCATAGTCTTTAAATATATTTTTTTTCACTCAACAATACTGCCTGTCACCATATAGGCAGTTGTTTTTTCTATCTCAACACAAAATAATTTGCTTTTTTTTAATTCTTTCATTGAAGTTGTCTAGATAAAAGGGAAATCTCCTGTGTGGGAGATACTTTAACATGGCAGTGTTAAAACTTTCCAATTACAGAAATTCAAATATCTTACACCACGTCTTTCTTAGTAATCTAGTATCTGCAAATATCACAGATCCATAAAACTCTTTTTTATGTTTTTACGCCATACTTAAGGTTATTTCACTAATATGACGGCATGGGGAAGGCACGACCCATTAAGGACACTTGCAAACAGACAAAGACACCACGGGACAATGAAAAGGCTGAAACCAAGATGCCACAAATCAGCTTCCAGATTAGCTCAGAGATCAGAGGGCACAGGAAGCTTCCACCCAACCACCCACCTCTTATCAGGTAAATAAAACGTTAAAATGCTGGTATTTAATGACTTACCTTTTCACCTGTCATAGCAAATGGAGCATTAAACCACTGCTCAAATGTAGCACAAGATTTGAATATACTGGGCAACAGGAAGTTCAACAAGGCCCATAACTCTGGAAGCTTGTTCTGTTAATAAGAAAAGAAATCAAACATGTTTTACTGCTTATCTTTGTTTATCACTCATTAATTGATTTATTTGATGTGTGTTTCACTCATATATCAACTCTTTGTTCCTGGTGTATAGTTGAAAACAGATAAAAAAAACTTGTCAAAACCGTGCCGCGATCTCACTGAATATCAATAGATAAATATTTATAACTTAATAGTTATTTCAATTAGAGGACGTTAATGTTATAGCTAAAAAATATTACACCAGTCTGATCTCTCAGTCAGCCCTTTTGAATGAGCCGTTTTTTTCACATTGGTAATGAGTTATCAAATGACTGGGCCATTGGGTGACCAATTCACCGAGCATTTACTTTCCCATACCTGAAGAGGTGTTCCAGTGAGGAGAAGACGATGCGGAGCGATGTAATGGGTATTCAGAACCTGTGTCAATTTACAGTGGTGGTTCTTCATTCTGTGACCCTCATCTATTATCATGTAACGCCATCGAAACTGAAAGAAAAATAAGCAATCAAAATAATTATATGTAATAATTCAGAGTAATTTCTATGACAACTTGAACACGCCTACCCTAAATTTTCAACCAATTCACCCCATTACTGATTAATAAACTACATGTTGTGCAAAGGCTAAGAAGTGTAGAAAGACAATCTTGAAAACTTGTTGAAGTTCAGACTGGAAAACTCACATTTATATATTCAACAAATTACACATACGGTCTTAAATTATTGAGGATTTAGAGTATATTAATTAACCAATAAAAACCTATTACATTCAACTTTAACCTCACTAGTTTTCATTAGATAATCGATTTCAATCTTGTATAGTAAAGTTTCCTCTTTGCTATCCGACCAAATATTCTCAACACAGACTGTACTTATACTTTAACAATGACGTACTACCTCATCTATTTACCTAAGTCATACTGAAAATTATGTTGCCTTTACGACAGGAATGCCAATGTACGCAGAGTTATACATCCAATATATGTAGCAACGGAATGTTAAGCTATAGAATTTAAAATATATATAACGCTCAACTTATGTGGCACAGGATGTTAAACTATAGAATTTACAATCTATAATATCACAAGACTCATACCTTGGCCAGGATAGACTTGTCCTTGATAATGTATTCATAGGTTGTCAGAAGCACGTTAAATTTTCCAGATCGTAACAAGGGGGCAAGATTTCTACGAACCAAGGGTGAACCTTTGTAGGGTACTTTGATCACCGTTGGGGCCCAGCGGTCAAACTCAAGCATCCAGTTGGATAGAGTTCTGTAAAAGATAATAATTTTTTTTTTACATTTTTATAAATGCAAAAGATCTACTTCTTTTTTTGCATGGTGATAAATCCTAAATGTCTTTTTCAAGGGAATTGACTTACAAGTAAACATGCAAAGCTTATTTATGCTGGAAAACAAGATTATCCCTTGCTACAAAAAAAACCCAAAACAAAAAACAAACAGTTCCATTGTTGAATACCAAAAAATTATGTTTAACACAACAGAAGGAGGTGGTTTATAGTTTAATCTCACTGTCTATTCAGGACAGAATGACGATAGGTCAAGTCCACAGAAATATAGCAAAAAAAAAATCTTCCGCATCTCAACAGCTAAAACGCTAATTTGAATTTTTTTTTATCTTACGAGAGTGGTACGATAATGAGGAACGGCCCGTTGACTTTTTTCCTTTCCATGAGGTATGTGATAAGTCCAATTGTCTGAATGGTTTTCCCCAGGCCCATCTCATCGGCTAGAATACCATTCAAGTTGTTGTTGTACAAGGATACCATCCACTCCAAACCTTTCACCTAAAAACAGAGGCAGACATTACCAAAAGGTAACATATCAACAATGAAAATAAACAAAAATAAGTTAGAACAAAATTTGAGAATATGACAAAGTATAACATTTGGGTTTGTATTCCACAATTAACTCAAACGTATTTCTAAAATAGTATTGATTGATTGAATGGGGTATTACGCCACTTCTAAAGGTTATTTCACAAATAGACATTTACATGATGAAAACAGAACACCACAACAAATTGGCTGTCTTATGCCCTTAGCTCAGAGAGCACCAATGCCCAGGAATCTCCCACCCAAAATAGAATAGAAAGGGAAGACGAAAACAAAATACTGTGTAAACAACATGTGAGGTATAAATACAATTCATCTGATGACTAATTCCAGTTGAAAAAGGTCAACAAAGTTTTGTTAAAAAAAAAATATAGAAAATTAGGACAGAAAAACAAATTAACATTTACATAGGCACCGTAGTTTCAATGTCAGTTTCAATACCTAGATATAATCAGTGTCAAACGGGCTCTGTGTTGTTTGTGATGATAATTTCTAATAAATACATGATTGATTGGGGTTTTACGCCGTACTTAAGGTTATTCCACTTATATGACGGCATTCCAGCCCAATGGGTGAAGGAATCCACCCTTCACGACACTGGCAGAACAAAAGATGCCACATGACAAAATGCACAACACCACAACAAATCTGCTTTCTGAAGCCCCTTTTTCTCATAAAGCACCAGATCACAGGAAGCTCTAATTAAGACAAGTGTACCTGATATTCTTTAAGCCTTCCGTAGACCATGATAGAGGCCTGTTCTTTGATACCCTCTCTGATAGTGTGGGCAATGTTATAGTAGTTCTGTAGGTCATGACGATACTCATCATCATCCTCTCGAGAGACACTCCTGAAATAATCACAAATGTATTTATTTACTTCAAATTTTGTTAATAAAGACGAGGTATGGGCAAGAAAAGGATGCAAAAGACTGTATCCTAACAAATCAATTTTCGGAGGCCTCAGAGTACACATGCATTCCAAACAAATATAAAATATGCTTTGGCACATGTTCTAAAATAACCACCCTAATTCTTTAACCATTTCAACCATTATGTCATTTACTGAAAATAGCGGTTCTAAAGAATGTATCTGAATATTGTATTATTGTGAACATTACACATTACATTTGATAAACAAAGATTAACTGTGTCGAAACATTAAAAATATTAAAGAAGTTGACATCCATAAAAATGTGTTCTAATTTTTTTTATCATCTACAACTTCTAAAATGCCACTTAAACATGAATATTGTATGTTGAATATTTACTTTGAACGCCGTTTTATATTATGACTAATAAAGTTTCTTACGCTTTAATGTCCACGTCTTCTGTTAAAGTTTGAGAATTCTGTACTTCAACTTCACCTTCTTCTTCCTGTCAAAGCATCACAAAAACAACATTTTTGAAAATTAGTATTTCACCTATATGACGACTTACTAATCTTAATAATTTGCGTTGGCGGTGTATGGTGGAAAACCGGGAAGAAACCTTGTGAAAACCACCCCGCGAAACCGCAGCCACCAGAAAACTTCCCTTATATACCTAAGGTCCACAGGGTGGATCAAATCCATTCCTCATAAAGTGAAGGGGGGTCCGTAGTCCAACGCTTAACCACGGAGCCACGGCGCAGCCCCTTGAAAATATGATAAAGCATAATAAAAAACAGCAAAAGCTTAAGGGAGATCTATATATCTGTATTTCAATGAAGCTAGTCTGATTCATAAAGCTACTTTAAATGTGTTTGGTAATGATAAGAAAAATTTCAAACATGTTGCTACATCTTCATGCAAAGTCTGACTTGTGATTTGATAAATTAACAGTCTCCAGTGATATTCACCGAAGTGCTCAGGCTTTTGTTGGTTAGCCTCAATATTAAACTGCAGTAAAGTGCAATGTTTATCGGGGCAGGAAATAATGATATAACACCAACATATAAATAATAATAACAATAATTACCTCCTCTGTATCTTCATCTTCTTCTTCAGAGTATTCGCCTCCTTCACGCGGAGCTACTTCATACCTACAGACATAAACAAATAAAGAGTCTTCAAAACAGGGCAAACGGGAGAGCTAGGATTTAAACTGAAACCGAATCAACCAGTGTGTCTTATAACCTAAATAATGCTAAGTTAAACAGAACACCTTCTTTAATATCTTTATTCTAACATCTTATATCCTCCCCTCTTATAATCTTTTTTTCAGTGTTTCTCGATGACCTGAAAAAAACACGGAAAAAAACAAGTCCACAATCTCAATGCCACTGAACTGTTGCCATTATAAATTAATTTTTATCAAAAAAACATATTGTTAAAAAAATAAATAATTACCCAGGGTGCATTTCTAGCCATGCTTCAAGTTGACTGGCTAGAGGGGCAGCGTCTCCAGACAACACAGTACCAGTTGCTGTTTCGATGACCTTGGCACGAATTTCATTGGTAGAAGAGTTCTCATCAATAACCTAATAACAACAACAACAGTGCTTAAGACCACATGACAGTGATAACGTTACAGCGCCACTTAAAAAAACACATTTCACATTTGTTTACATTTGATCAATTCTTCTATGCTTTCTTTAGGTTATTTTGCTTGTATGACACCATGCCAGCACAGTGGGTTGAGGAAACCACCCTAAACCACATTGACAACATGCAAGACACTACAGGACATTTTAATAGGACGAAAAAAGGACACGGTGCCAAATCAGATTCCTAGTGCCCCTTAGCTCAGAGAGCACCAGGGCACAGGATGTCCCCATCCAACGGTACTAATAGGAAGCTTTATGACCATTACAGCTTGCAGATAAATGTTATCACTTAAATCAACAAATTGGTATTGATTGATTGATTTGACTTTAACACCGTACTCAAGGGTATTTCATTTAGATGACTGCTGTGTATTTTCAACAGTAAGCACTAGTTAATCAAACCCCATACTAGTCTCCCAAGAATTCTTGGAATTCTTGGAGCCAAACCATAGGTGCATGAAACAACCAAACAACAAACAATGACAACAAGCAAGCGTCCTGATACTCAAAATAAGACAGTGTGAAATGTATACAAAAATAGTGTTTTTTTGTGACTAAGAGGCATCAAGACAATAAGAAATGGCCTCATTCCATTGATTCCACAGATTTGGAAATACTCAGTGAGTCATATTGAAAAATGAACTAATTAGTGCAGCTTAAGTTAATAGAAGACTAGCTACAAGCTTGCTTGTTTAATTGTGGTCTTATTTCAAAATATTTTGTGAAAAATGCAGCAAGGAAATACACACTACATAAGTTCTCAGAGAGAAGGATTGATAATAGACAGGGAAATGTTACATGTATTTCTTAGTAACATAGCGTTTAAACTACATAAGTCATCAAAGAGAAGAGGCAATTATACACACAGAAATGTTACATGTATTTCTGAGTAACCTAGCGTTATCCAGGGGGGTGTCGCAGTATATTGACACACCCTGGAAGCCATTTGAGACACTATATTTCAGTCAAATTTAACATGGGAAAGATAGGGAAAATGTCAAATGAGACACCCTGTTTCTCCGAAAATTATGATTTGAGACACTCTGTTTTTGATTTCTTGCTAATACTATGCTGAGTAAGGATGTTTGTACAAGCATGTAGACGGAATTGTTTTAGTAAGTATATAGATGTATAATTTGCAAGAAAGTATGTATAACATATAATTATAACAACATATCGGTGGTACATATAGATTGCATGTTCAACAACATTGATGTAATTTTGGTAGAGGCGTTGGGGGTTTGACAAGGTATCAAAATAACCGCGGAATTGTCAAACACACAATCTACCACTGATACGGAGGTTTTAAACACCATCTAATCTCATAAAACAAAAACGTAGGTCCTGTTGACTAGGTTTTCGAGTTTATCTGCAATGGAGCTGTTAACGAGAGAGGGTTAGAATATTATTTTCATCACAAGAGAGATCACTTGTTTGGTGATTTAAAAGGCATACTTAAGGGTGCTTCACTACTCACTACCATGACTACTCAGCAATAAAGTGGCATTAATGGTCACCTTGTGGAAATCCATACAATAGAGAAAGATGAACAAATACACGGAATGCCTGTGAACTTAGCTTACATTTGCAAGAACTTCAAGTTTCAATACCAACTACTAAACTTCAAAGTAATTATCTTTATATTTAAACTGGCTTTGTACTATAGCAAACTGTGGAAAAAAAATCAACTTTCTGAGGTCATCAGCCATAGCTCTATGTATTAATTTATCTGTCAGCTCGTAAACCGTGTAGACAATAGTATTCTCCCTTTAATTACTATTTGGCGTTGTCAGTGGTTGAAAACAGAAGAAAAAATCCTGTTAAAAACAAGTCTTTTTATAGAGTTTTACGCCATACTTAAAGCTTTTTTACATACATTGTATATGACCGAATATGACGGCATGCCAGCCATGCGGTGAAGGAAATCACCACAAACGACATGGCAACACCAAAGACGTGGTTTCCTGATCCCCCTTAGCTCAGAGGTCACCAGGAATATCCCCACCCAACCACCCACCTTGATATAGGTAAAAGACATAACTGGAAATCATTATATTAGTGGGTTCTATAAAGACAAAAATTTAACACTATTATTGACCTGACGGCAGGAATAAAAGTTCAATAAACAGCAAAAATCAAACTGTATAAAAAAAAAATATACTCAAATTTCCAATAATGAAAAATATAAAATGTATAGAACTTGTAAAACATCTCCACAAGCATGAAAAGAAACAAACAAGCAGAAAGGTATAATCTACTAACAACAGTGGTGGTTAAATTGCTACCAACAGAAACAGAGTAAATCAAGCATGTATTCATTGATCAGGCCGTGTGAACTCACTGAAGCTGTGTTAAATAAAGAACCCTTAAATATACAAAGAAAAACATAGCAAAGGGAGATAACCAAGCATAGTCATTGGAAGGTGGTGTTACAGTTTCTTACTTTGCCAATTCTGAGTTGATGACAGCAAAGTGAAATCAAAGTTTGTCGATACGGTTTGCTTGTTTATTTGATTGGTGTTTAACGTCATACTCTAGAGTATTTCAATAAGGCCTTTTTGACAAGATTCTTGGACATGGTTAGTTTGGACCAGTAACAATTCATGCAATATTTTTACATGAATGTATATTGCATGAATGGGCTGTTTTATTTCCTTTCACAACACTCAGGAAAAATCCTTTTTCTTGATGCTCGACAACACATTTCTTAACAAAAAACAGGACTTAGATGGACTTTACAGGTGTGTTGATACGCAACATCTCAGCCCTAGTTGCTAAGACCGTTTTCAAGCAATCCTGAAGACGGTTTAAGCTACTAGGCCGAAACGTAACTTATCAATATACCTGAAAAGTGAAAATCCACCAAAGTCATGTTTTTGTTATGTGTCCAGCTTCTAAATGCTGCTTAGACAAATAGCAAATTTCTTGCTGCAAAGCACTAACTAATCGATACAGACATTGAGATAAGAATTGGCAAAGCAAAGAATCTGTAACAATGACAAATGGCACAAATGTTCCACCTTACTTACCACCTCGTCTAAAAGAACTTCCCCGTTCTCATCCTGCTGTAAATACAAACAGTGACACGCTCACTTAGCACACTCGTTTCGTGCGTTTTTAAACACACAGCTTTCAGTCATTTGACCTGTCTTTCATTTCTGTCGGTCATCTTTTGCTTCTATTCTTCAAAACTTGGTTATGACCACATAGATTTTAAGATGTCGATGAACGATTCTGCTACTTTATTATTTATTAAAGTTTTAAATTTTTTTTGTCTGTTTGATTTGTTTCATGACACACTCCATGTTATTTCACTAGTATGACAGTGTGTCATAAACAACAATGGCAACACAGAAGACAACACCACAGTACATTCACAGGATGAAAAACAGGAAATCGGCTTACTGATGCCCGTTGGCTCAGAGAGCATAAGGGCACAGGAAGCTCCTGCCAAACAGGTGTTTTGTTGTCATTTTAAAGTCAACACTTATCTCAGTAGATTTAATATAAATGGCTTCTTTCCCATTTTTAAATTTTTTATGTTGACTTGTTATTTTCTTTATTTTATCAAAGCTGTTTGTCTGACAAAGAACAATTATAGGTCACAGATTCTTGAGCCCAAATTCTGGTAAAGGAAAACTGACTTGGAATAGTTTAAATTTTATGAAGTTTACAGGAACTTATTTGCCACACATCTGCAGAACACAAAATATCAAACTAACCTTGGGCACCTTCTTTTTCTTCTTCTTGAATCTCTTCCTCTGGTCGACTTTGTGTTGTTGTACCAGTTTTGTCAGATTGACGATGAACTCATCCGTCTGCTGTAGTAGGTAAGCTAAACGTCTGTCTTTCTTCTGATCAATAAGCTTCCTGTAACCTTCTTCATCTTCAGCCTGGGAGAGATAAATTGATTGATTGATTTATTAAAACGTACTTACCCTAAATGCTCAACAAATTCTACCCCTTATAACTTACAAAACTAAATTTTATGCAAAGGGTAAGAAGTGTAGATATACATTTTGTTATGAAGAAAACCACACATGTTTTCTGATGCCCCTTAATTCAGAGAGCAACAGGGCATAGAAAGATCACATCAACAATTAAAATATTGTAATGAATTTGAATTATGACATTAGAGCTGAAACGAATAGTATATTTTGCTATTTGAATATTCGTTTTTTGTTATTCAAATACTATTCGAATATTTGTTTTATTGACGCGTATATCATATAAAAATGACTGCATTGATTTACATTACTGGGTGTTTAATTTTCGTCACTACAAAAAAAACGAGATTTTGCGTGAGTAGGCCTGTTCTGTATTTAAGAAACACTGTTATCAAAATCAATAATTATATTTAAGTGCTATTTGTTTTACTTATTGTTTACAAATATGTATTTAAAACCCAAAACTCAAAATATAAGGATTTGTAACAATATTTTATTACTTTTCACATTGTCTAGTACTGCGACAACAACAACAACAACGAATATTCGGATATCAATTTTACTATTCGAATAGTCGGTTAATTAGTATTCGTGAATATATTCAAATATTTCTTTCAGCTCTATATGCCATACCATGAGTCTTCGCATACGCTCCTTCTCAATCCTCTCCTGTTCTTTCTTCTGTTCCCTCTCAGTGTTGGCATGATAAATCATCACAGCTCGGTTTACCTTACTCACTTTACCAGAGATATTACGATGAAAGTCTTTGAAGTCTTTCGCATGTTGAAGAACAGCATTAAGGTATTCCTACATAAAACAAAAAAATTGCAACACATATTATTATAACCATTTCTGTGAGTGTAATAACAACTATTTTAATATTTGTTTAAAAAGTTTACTGGCGATGTAGCCATGAGAAGTTTTTTAAATGATACTAGCAAGTATTAACGGGGATATAACCATTACACCATGCATTCAAGTTTCCCCTCTACTAGTATTTTAATGATGACAAAGTATAAGATATTTATAGACTATAGTCTGAAATATATTTCTTTTCTTGATATTTACATTATTTTAATGAACAGTAGGTAAGCATTTTGTCAAAAAAAATCAGAAGACAAAACAATAAAATTTAAAGAATTCACCATTATTTAACTAGAAACCAAAACATATATAGATTTTAGATAATCCATATGTTCAATCAAGTAAAGAATAAGGAATAATACTCTAAAAAATGTAAAAAAAAATAAAATAAAAACAAAACGATAAAAATAAAATTGTACCTGGTGCTTCTGTCGTTTCTTTCTCTCTTGTTCCAGCTTCTGTTGCTTCTCAAGTTTTTCAGTAACTCTGGCTTCTCTCAGTGACTGACGTTTGCTGCGTTTATAAGCCTTTGTGTTCAGCGCTGTTTCCAAAGTAGTATCCCTTCTCATATAGGACACAACTTCAGCTCGCAACTAAAAAAACAAATGAATCAGAATGAGAAAACAATGCTACTCGAGACTGGTAAAAACTGTTAATTCAGAATTCAATTTTTTTGTTCTTAGCAAATATCTCCTCTGTTTATATGCTCGTTCCCTGATCATCGAGAGGTGGAAAAGCAATTTGTATCAACACCACGCTGCTGTCTCTAAAGGCGCTAAACAACGAATGATTATCCCACTATCAGCACTATTTCGGCTATGCTGTGGCATGCCACTACTTATTTTCCTTTATTTAAGCGGCGATATAAAAAGTACCATATGTAATTAGTTCATGATTGAAGGTCAACACGCGGAGTTTACTAACAGGCCACCATCTAAGGCATCTTTTGAAAACATACACACAACTGGTGAATCTACCTTCTTCACTCAGTCTTATGAATACTTGTTTTTTATATAAAACAAGAGTAAAAGTTGTAGTTTATCCCCATCAAAACTACCAAATAACTAGATCCAAAACTGCCTAGAAATAGGCAGAGGCAAATATTTACTTTACATACATAGTTAGCAGGCGTAAATACGCTGTCAGTTATTCCACTGTTTTCAAGAGTTTTGAATCTTTGTATTACTTGGGGTTTTCATTTCACCCATAAGGCTAAAAACGAAAAAAACAAACTCCTTTTACATTGTAGACCAGTTGTAAAAAAAAAATATGTATTTTGAGAAAGAAAAAGCTTAACAATTTACATGACAACACAACGTACATTGTATTTCATGTGAACATTAACGTGCAATGACATACCTGTCTCTGGAAATTTAGCAGTCTCAATGCTCGTAGTTCAATCATAGCTTTAGTTTTCAGATCATCAGCCATGATCACTGGCAAATTCTCCAACTCTTGAATACGGTGAGAGATCCGTCCAGCAAGTCTAAAAAAACAAAATGAATTGCATAATTCTCTGTTCTCTTTCGGAAAAGTCCTGTGAATTCGTTTTCTTCAAAGTTAGTTAACAGTAAACAAGATATGCACTCTACAGTCCTTGAAACTTGACATAAATTTACCAAACAAATGAATCAAAATGGGCAACGTGAACGAGTGCAGAGTATTGTCGAAGGCTTTCCTTTATAGCGAGTCTATCTGTGTCCAGGGCTCAAAGTTGGCGAATAACTGGTCGCATTTCCGAGTAAAATTTGAAAATTGCGACCAACATTTTAAAGTCAGTCGCATTTCTGCGAGTAGCAGTTTGTCTACAGAGCG
>JAVFBZ010191795.1:0-14470 GCA_032466195.1 Katharina tunicata
AAGAGGATTTTTGGTTTCTCCAACATATTGTTTCAGACACTTTTTACAAGTAATGAGGTAAACCACATTTTCACAGTCACAGTTTAAAACATCTGCCAAATGATAGACATTATTAGTTTGTTCCCAGACGAAAAAAGCTCTCTCTGGTATGTAAGAGTCTAGCTTACATCTAGTCTTCATACATTTGGAAGACCTGCCTGAAAATATTATATAGAAAGAGAGGAGGAAAGCCATGTTCTCAAATATTCAACGCCGTCTCCCAAGTTCCATTTCTAACGCGCACGCGATATCTATTGATGATAAGAAGTACCTTTCTGATTGGCATAAATCCATAGCAGTGGAAAGAATTTTCTGCAGGGTGCGAAAAAACACTTCCCCGCGAGAGATTTGATTCGCTGAAATTACAAGCAGACGGAGGGGTTTTGTGAAAGGGTGCAGAAAATACTTTCCTGAGGCAAAGATCGGCCAATGAAGTCCATTGATTTCATAATACATCGCTAACACTAGTTGTGCGTTAGAAATATTTTTGTGGCAGAATATGGCAATTCCAGTAACATCGGGAACAATTTTATTTGTAAGACTGAATACCAGTGTCACAAAGGAAGACATTTATTGACAAAATCTGGCCGTGTAAAGGAGATATGTGTCGGTTTTCGATATCCGAGCTTTCCTCCCTTTTCCCTTTATTATGCCACATAACACATTGAGATGTACTGTATACTAAAATACAGCTCCTATTCATGATCTGAGCCGCTGGTGTCACAGCAAGTCTTGTATACCATGGAAAGTTCTCATTCCTTTGTTAGATTGGATTTTGAATCACGAATTGGATATTGCGCCAAAAACAATAGTACTGCTATATTATTTCAAACATCAGCGCTGATTAACTTTACATTTGTCGAAGCGGTTTGACTCTGATGACAAATCGAATGACAATCCCGAAATCGTCTATTGGATAAACGTTAAGCCGATGTAATAGATGAAGTTTGTGTTGTTTATAATTATAGTGTTGTTTGTACATACATTTGAGCTATCTCTTAATCCAGAATATCAACGTTACATGGCCTTTTAAGTCATGTCTGATGTTACCATTGAGGAAAACACTTAGCTTGTTTATCTAGCAGAACGACAAATTTGCCGATATTTTGCCATTGGCACAAATAAAAATGTTTAAGGATTGACTAACCCCTTCAGGGTCACATTTTTTTAAATTTATTTCTTTATTAGAACATTCTCTTTTGTGTCCTGCATTTTCTGAAAAAAATTATATAAGAAATCCAGTTAAAAGTCATTTAATTTTAAGTTTGAAAATTTTATTCAGTTGTTGGCAAAAAAAGATAAACAAATTAGGCCAGGTGGTCCGGTATCCCGCTGATATCGGATTAACCTTTCCAGTGAATGTGTATTGTGACGCTGTAATTACTACACGGGTGTGTATTGTGACGCTGTAATTACTGCACGGGTGTGCATTGTCTTCTAATTGACCTCTGTAAATGATCAATCTGACTCTTTGCTACAATCAACAAACAGAATGACCACCATGGCTTGACCTCTGGCTTGACTTTTAACTTGATTTTCCTCTTTCTTCCGCAGTATTTTGGTAAAGCTAATTATCTAAATCGGATTTAAACCACAATAAAGTTCAAATTTAGTATAAAACATATTTGGAATAAGTATTGGTTTACAAAGAGGTGTAAAATCTTGAGTGTAATTATATATTTTGTCAAAGAATTAAAGCGATAAATTAGAATTATTTAATAAAATGTACAACTGAATGGTTTTTGCCCGATTTATACTATTTCATTTTTTGTCGAAATTAAATTTTTCAACTCCGTTTTCTAGAAAACCTTTGATCTACACCAGTGAAATTCGGCATGCTTAATTATGAGTGACATAATAATATAGTAAAACATATCTCAGATTCGGCTTATTATTCATATTTTAATGCCGAAAGTCCAAGTTTAATAACTTGTTGACAATTAATTTGGGGAAATTTGCTATAAAAGAGAAATAAAACACAGATAAATTTTACTATAGTTATTATAGTCGTCATTTATCAGCATGTACCATCAAAGTTGAGATATGTTGAACGCTCTTCTCAAAATTTAAATTGGAAGCGAGAGGTTATTGTTTTCATTTAATTTGATTTAATAGCAACAGTTTTACAAATGACATATCTAACATGCCCAAGTCCTACGCTTTCATAACATATATACAATAGTTTCATTATGTTGCATATTGACTCTTACAGAAGACAAAATATCAGAGAGTGTAAAAAAAAGAAAGCTCGAAGGGGTAGTCCATCATTAAGTATACACATAGTATAAACGATTTAACCCAACCGTATGTTTGGTGTTTGCCTTGTCGCTTAAAAATACTATTTTGCAAACTAACAAATATAAACCTACACATACTAACTAAGGATATCTTTGGAAACAAATAACTTTCTCCCAGTCACACCCCGTTTATCCAACAGTTCCAGAAACGACAAAAAAAAGTTTTTTTTCATATTTCTAGTACTCGCATGACTGATGTGAATACTTATTTATGTTTTTCTCAAAATACTAGATATGAAGGAAATAATATGTTTTTTACCACTTACATGGTGTCCTTTTTGGCGGGGACATGACGGTCAAGCTATAAAAATATATATGTATTTAAGGATAAAGCACACACTTAAGGGATAATGTCAGCTTCCATTTGGAGAGTGGAAAAAAACACATCCATTTTTGATTCGCCGAGATGAAAACTGGGAACAACAGTTTTCAACTAGCCTTTATAAGATTCGCCTGCTTTGTAATGTGTCTCAGATTATAGAAAAACGCGAAGTAGACCAGATTTAATAATAGTATTCTACAACCTTTGAGGTATCTAAGAAGGTTGAAATCGATTTGGAAATCTATGATGTTTAGTACCAACATATAATGGTCAATTCAAAGGTTTTATGATTACGTATCAGTAAAAGATTTGAATGACTTATTTGCTATTTATTCAAGAGATGTTATGTCCGTGCGCTGGTATATCGCCACCTTTATACTTCCCATGGGAAGCAATATTATTGGCCGAGGGCATCTGTCCGAGGCTTCTAATTAACCGATTAACTCCTTCACTTTTATTTTGTAGAAAGTATCTTAAGTTCGCTTCACACATGGGTTTATTTTAGTTGTACAAGGGTTATTGCTTGACTAAATGAGAACGCATTCATAGGAATGGAATAGCCCCTAATATAGCAACAGTCATAAAGTGAGAAGAAATATATAACAGTGACCAAGCTACTTTCTATTAATCTTGCATTTTATTGAGTGTGTATTGCTATATTATATGGGGACTTGCGTTGTGTCTGGACGAGGCCATGCAATCACATTTCGGCTCAGTTATCACTAAGGTGAATGGTCAAATATGTGCAAACCTTGTCCAGACCACGCAGAGACAAACACCCGAAGGTGAATATTTCGGATATTCTTTGGCTAATTATTGTGATTATACACAATGCAGTCGAGTTTCTGATGGGAAGGCGACCAGGTGGAAGCGACATTTTCCAACAAAATGAACACCATGATGGTGTAAGAACAGATTCTAATATCAGTACAGGTCCTTATACTAGACCTATTTTTTCATGCATTCCTAACACCTGCAGATGGATGACATTGTAACTGTAAACATTCTTGTAAATAGCAGATATATCAAACGAAGTACCGTTTATGGCCATTAACTTATACCGTCATTATATGAGTGGTCAAATGATTCTGTGATAATATTTAGTTTAGACTGTTAGTATGATATCATGCACAGTATGTTCGATGCTTATTCCTAGTAAGTTTTTTGAAAAATTTGTATCGTGGCAATCAACAAATCTCACGGGTTTAACCGACTGTGGTTATACACTGTGAAACGTGGAATTCTGCCGATAAAAGATCAATGTATCAAAGAGCTATGACTAATCAAGTCTTGTCGCGAGTAATAACAGAGCACATCTGTACTTTGTCACTGATGTGAAGGAAAAATGTGAAAATGGGTCTTGGCGTTTCTCAAAGCCAACAACAGACGACCAACTTTATTGAGGGTTTAGTGATTAGCTTTGGAGAAAAAATCAAAGGTCATAACAGATATTCCCACTGGACAGTTGTTGAAGCAAACTGATAGAAATGATTGTCAAGGCATTCGACAACATCAATCGCTGCCCAGACAATCAGCGTAAACGTACCTTTACAGACGTGACCGACAATACAGATGAAGAGGACATAATGCATTTAATTAAGAAAAAACTGAAGACTGTCAAACATCAACCCATAGATTACAGGCAGTCTTGCATCAAAGTTATGGCAAGTTTGTTTGTCCCACATATTAGGTCTTAACATAGCAATATTTTTTTGGACTAGGAACAGAGGCTTTGCCAATTTGAATCAGATCAGCATGTAACTTGGCACGATTGTTATTTGCACGATGCGCTGAATTTTGACGACGCACGTCTCTAATTGCGATTCAAAGCCTGATCTAACGCCAGAATTGGGGCTGTACTTCAACAAGCGAAAATTATAGAACTCAGGAAAGTACAGCGATAAAACCAACAATGGGCGAAAGCCCATTTTATATTCTTCATTTTATAGAAGTCGACACAACATTATAGCTGAAATATTCGGATATCATGACATGACGTACCTTCCGACAAAACTGTTAAAGGTAGTTACAATCAGCCGATATCGAGCTCGCTTGCTGGAGTTGAGCCCCCACCATACTGGAGTGTCTCTTGTTTTGTTATATTGTGAGATACTCTAACTGCACATGTGTGTAATACAATTCAAATTCAACCCTTTTTTATCAGTTCAATTTTATTATCATTATTTGGCGAAGGGCTGTATGTTTCGAGCACATGCCCATTACTTAACACTGGAGTAACAGTTGATTTCCAGCAGAACCATGAGGCAAAATAACTTGAACACGGCATGAAACACGAATTTACCTTTTGTAGGGCTTTCCAGGCAAATTGTGTTCTTTCCAAGGTATTCATAGTCACTTCCAATGGTACAAAGATTATCAGTCAAGACTTTGTATTATAAAACGAAGTTTGAGAGTATATTATTTCAAGGCAACATTTTTTAGCACAACAGATAAATCTAACATTAAGTTTGTATGGATTATTATCACTTCCGAGAGATAGCAGGCGTATATTGTATTCAAATTTCAGATTTAAACATCTCTTAATTTAACTTTGCCTGACAGCAACAAAACAAAAACAATATCACAAGAATAGGGACAGAATGAATTTTGCTTAATTTCGATTTTTGACAAAAAAAATTACAAGGGTGTCGGTTATATTGGACCGGTGTGGATGTGAAAGAAGTAAATCGTCTATTTTACTTAATAAATATATATATATTTGTATACACGTAGAGAAAGAAAATTCTGCTTGCCTCCACCGGGATTCGAACTCGGGTCTCTGGCTAGCAGGGCCAACGCTCTACCGACTGAGCTACAGAGATATATCTATGTCCAGTAAACACACACATTCTTAAATGGAATGGCGGAGATATATGATTGTCACTGCGTACAGAATTCAATCACTTCGCTGAAAACTCGCCTATGGGAGTACCAAAATGACGACAAAGTAGCCTCAGCCAATAAATGCCAGATGCCCTTTGTCCTAACCAGATTTTATGTGGACCCCTTACAAGTTTTATATTCAAAAGTTTCTGTGCTTGAAGACCGGACCCAGACGTCTGGCTGCGTTAACATTGAAGACCTACAAAAAAAGTGTGACAGAAATGTTATATTACGAACTTTTATGTAGCTAACGACAAACAATTACTGTTTCCTTAGAGCTACCAGTAATCCGAATGGAGTGATGACCAGGTTTGCAATATACAGACACCTATTTACATGTACTGGATCAATAGCCCCGTGGTCAATCCAAAGGTCGTCAATTTTGTGATGAAAAGTCTTGATTTTGTGGACAAATACTTCGGAAGGCGTGTTATGCAATGGCGGGAAGACAAATCATACAAAAATTTAGCAATAAGAAAAATATTGACAAGAAAACGCAATACAAAGACGCCAGGACGGATAACAGATGTCTCCTTAGACGTATAGAGTTACCTCAATAGACCAAAACTGTCTTAGATTGTGGATGTTACGGCACTTGGCACCGTTTCGTTTACGTAGGCTACCACTCAAACTCACAAGACCAACATTGATAGAGAATGTACACACAACTGCCATGGACAAAAATACTTCCATTCACCTTTCTGTTTAATAGGTGGGTGTTGTTCTATCCTCAGGGGATATGTCTTAACTCTGACTTACACATGCAGATTATGAATTCTAATCCAATCTCGGTCATGTGTTGTGTGCAAATACACTTATTATTTAGATGTAGGTTATTACTAAGATTACTTACCTGCAATTATTCGGAAAATATTTTCCCCATTATTTATAGCATTGCCTTCATCTAAACATTTTGAGTTCCTATCAACACAGAATCGTCTAAGTGTAAGCTCTTGAGTGTATGTCGAACATGAAGAAAATAGAGAGTGTTAGTTGAGCGTCAGACGTCGATAACATCTAGACAGTTCTGATTGGTTGATGACAGTCTGCCCCTTTCCGATTGTGAACATGGAGGGATTCGTTCGACATGGCAACTTTAGAATCACAGAAAAGATTCGATAATTTTGTTATCGGATTAGATGGTTTTAAAATCCCCCGTAGCGGCTTTAGTTGGGTGACAACATCTCTGTCGTCTTGTTGACATATGTGAATCTAGCCATGTATTAGCAATATTCCATACTAGAAACATTATATACATGACACTTAAATATTATCGGTGGAGTAACATGCTTCTGTCTCTTTTTTCAGATGGGCATCATGCTGGAGCTGCTGTTATGGGTAAGATGTATGCATGCACACGAGTAAAATGCAAAGAGAAAGACTGGTGAAGAAATTTATTCAAAGCATGTAGTCTTGGATAAATAAACTTCAGCCGGCTTAAAAGAAGAATTGCAAGAGCTACCTTAAAACTATAAACTTAAAAAAAAAAAAGGTAAAGGCAGGTTGCTTAACAAATTCCAGAAAATAGATGTTCGTGTACGGAGGCAAAAGCAAATAGTGTAGTATAAAGCAACCGCCAAATCCACAAAGGGTTTTTAATTGAACTGGTAACAACCTAGACTGGACAATGTCTTGGGGATATAAAAAAAAAATATACGCAAATGATATATTTTCTGACGTTTATTTACATGTAGCATTAGGAAATTAAACGGATGATATATATATTTAACTATTAGGAGTACTAAACCAAGTTAAAAAGGTCAGTGACCTGCGATTATTATGAACAATCCAGAATATTCTGCATGTCAAATAAATGAACTCATGCCAAAATGTAGACCACTAGTGTTTACATCTATGTCACTAGACTTTCAAGAAATATGGTTTATAAATAGTTGACAAGTTGCATTTGTTTTAAAATATCAGTTGATGGCCTAGAATGTGCTATATTTTCGTTTCAATTAGCAGAATTATAAAAAAAAAATTGTATATTTTACACATACAGGTGACAGTATGCAACATTGTACGGTGTTATTCTCGTTAAACATCTTGGCAAAAGCAAACAATAACAGTATCATCCAGCTATCTACTTTAGAAATAAGGAAGAGAGACTGAAATACTTGACAACTAACTACCTTAAGTTATCAAGTTCAAATGTGGATAGCTGATGTTTTTAGTTTGTGAAATAACCAGTTATAAGTTAGTCTGTAGCTCGTATGTATACTGAATGTATTTCATTGAAAGTAAAACCAATACTAACGAAATGAAATGCTTCAAACTCGATATAATAACACCGTATTCTAAAGTTAACAAAGTGATAGCATCGTTTATCCACATAAGGTGTGTGGAAACCAAGTTGATGTACATTACAGTTAGTAATTATGTTATGTTCAGGTGTATTGACAAGACAGGACTTAACATGTCGTCAACATTTACTGACCCCTATCAAGAGATAGCAATTTGTCAGTCAATATGACCGCCTTCCTGTTACTTCCTTGATTATTATATCCCCAAATACAAAAGTTTGACTGTTATCCGCATGCACACTAACTAGGCTTATTAGTACCGATCATACTCTACACCAGGATAGCTGACTTGATGTTCTATTTGACTTACATCCAGAACCAAACCTGTCATCACAAAATGAAGTTAATCAATGTTTTGCCGAGAGAAACAGTAATTGGTTTAACTAATTCAATCGGAGCATCTGCTGAACACCAACAGCATCCCAGTTATCCTAGACGACAAGGTTTTTCCTGATAGCAATAACTTTCGTTTACTTTTGGCTACAATATTTTGTGAAAATGTTACTTTCTTTGACATTTGATTTCAAACAAATTCAGATTATGCTCTGTAGTCATGTTCTTTATTGCAACCATCATTAAGCTGTAAGATGGTACGACGGGTTAAAAAAGAACATGAAACATTAAAAGGAATATGAGAAGTGAGAATAGTTTTCTATGGAAATCAAATGTTTGGGGACGGCTAGCATTTCTGAAACTAAGATGTTTATCAAACAGTGTAGTTTTCAGACTAGTACTGGCACTATTTAAATCTTCTAAGGACGCGGCTTTGCGGCTTTGAATCGGCAACTAATTGATGTCCGTTTTATGAAATGGACGCTTAGGATTGTTCGAATCAATATGAGCATTTTACATGGCTTTCTTTATACTATTTGAGGTGATCGATACATGTTTTTATATCCTCTGGGGACAAATTAAAAGTCTACCAGAAGTTGAACAGGACAGGCGGAAATTAGGTTCTGTGCAAGAAAGATTCATCTCGGCGAGTCAACAATTGAGGGCGATTTTCGATACAGGAAATGAAGAGCCTAGTCCTCTCTCAAAATGTATGTCGTGGCCTGAAGTACACAAATTTGGCTTCTTCATTGACATTTTGTCAACTTTCGTATTTCTCGAGGAAATTAGAATTGAACACAATATTACAGGTCAAAACCTGTTATCCGAACCTCGTTTCGAGTATAGGAGGGTAAGGCCAATGCCAATGGACAATACACATTGGTGCACATTGAAGCATTTAGCTTGTGAAATGACATCAGCGTCCAAATAGTGGTAGTTGAGACAAGTTGAAATCTGAAAAAAATTCAGAAAAGTGCGTAAATTTACCATATTTGCTACGATATTGTAAGATGATTTGCCAGTAACAAGTAACAAATTTAAACATATTAAAAACAAGATTATAACGTTATCTTTCTGCCAGTATGTGTTAATTTAAACTGCATAAAAGTAGACATCTTGCAGGAACTGGATGTAGCTTTTTTCCGCCGGGCTTGGCTGGAGCATTAGTGTGTCTATACATGTATATGTCACCACACCAAAGGGTATCCCAGCAGTTGGTCATCATGTGTGTATTGCGTTTACTCGAAGGGTGGCAGAGTTTGGAGGTAAATAATTAATTGCAATTTGGTTCCCTTGTTAGTATCTTTTAAAATTTATTGGGCATACAAATAGGAAAAACCATGACCATACGTATCCTTTAAAACACGAAATCAAAGGCAATCAAACACATCAATCATGTTTTGCGTTTTTCTCAAAATGAATATAATAAAGAAACAAAAAACTTGTCTATAATCGATTTATATAAATCATTTTTTTTTTCAATACCTTTCCAATAGAGCAACTTTGTAGGCGTACTCTTGGAAAGAGCTTCGTATTTGTGAAGGGTCTGGAGATAATTTATCATGAGTAAATATATTCTGTTTGTATACTTTGCCATGAAACCGATATCAACGGACTTCAAGGAGTACTAATTTCAAAATACGGAAAACACATTTTAGTCGTGGCTTAATAGCCATTTTTTCTCGTGTTCTACCGAGAGGCTCGGTACAAATCGAAATAATGCCACGAGTTTGATAAATGTGATATCCTGGATCACGCATTTTATATCGTATTTTCCCCATACTTTATCTTTTTGAAGAATAATTGGTAATTTAACTAACGATGCTCACGGAATTCAGTTTGTTTATTTTCGTTTCTATGCAAATTACAGGCGTAATACGTCACCTTTGAGCCTCACCACTCACTTCTGTCACCAGAAATGTAGTTTGAAATGTTTCGCGTGCTCCAGGGATGAAATGTACCCAATTTGAAGCTATGTTGTTCATTTCTTGGTCCAATTGTAGAATTGGTGTGTCACCTGAAACTACATGTAGGAACGAATAGGTTTAGGGTTATTTTTTTTTTATTTAGGCTTAGCGTTTTGTCATGGGTTAGGTTTAGGGTTAGTTTTTTATTTAGGTTTAGCGTTTTGTTATGGGTTAGGTTCAGGGTTCTGTTTAGGGTTTGTTTGTATTAGCTTCTGGGAGGTGTTATAACTTAGCATGCAGTTCGCAGTTGGCGGTTAGCTATTCGAGAGGGAGCACTCATTTTTTTAACTGAATAGCAGACTGCATTCTAGTTCAACATCGCCTATATCCGATACCTTCCGACTCTTTCGATTTTCGGCTTTTGTGTCATGACTATCCTTTTTTGTTATCCAAGTAGCGGTATATTTACCGCTGCTGGCAAGTCTTGTATCGCATTTAGATAAACGTATCCTAAGACATCAAGTGCATTCCGCGACATAAAGCAGGTAACAGCAGAGAAAATAAAGAAATAAAATGAACCTTTTTAGCATAACACACTGTAGAAATGACCACTGCAACAAGAGAATCAAGTCACGTGATTCAGTTTAATTTCTTCATAGGTGGCTTAATCAGGTCAAGCGTCAACATCTTCGCTATGACGTTCACAGCTATTTTTTCCAAAATGCCTTGTCATTACATACAACGTCTGTCATCGAAGTGAACCAATATACCGTTTTATACAAATGTAGCAGACTGGTCAAAAATTCATTACCATGTCGTACTTAAATCTGAAAATTGCACCATATGCACTTTGGTTTATATGTGTAAACAAAAATAATTTTATTTCCAGCGGGCGGAGATTCGAAAATCAATACGAATAGCAGACTGGTCATCATTAATTAGCATGTCGTATTTAAATCTGAAAATTGCTACATATGCACTATGTGTTTTGATCTACGTACATTTCTCACACTACATCCCCGAGTATCCCACTCTAAAAAAGTTGATTATTGTGTGATAATATCACTACGTAGTCGATGTCGAGCTGTCAAAATTTCGCTAAGGGAGATAACCGATGTGAGTCACGGTTGCTTATGAATATCACACTCTACCGGACAGCAAATCAGCACCAACTACTATGGGGCACCACTGTTCAATTTTCAATATGGCGCTGGCGAAAAGACCAGTCTCGTCAATCTATAGTCTCTGATATTATTCAACAGTAAATACATCTTGTTTGAGTGGCATTCTGAAGCTGGGTAAATTACAAAAATTACAAGTTACAAAAATCCATCTCAGTAGTCGTCATGTTTTTGTAGTAAATACATGTACGTCATAGAGAGATGACATCACATTTATGACATGTTCGCTATTGTGACGTCACTACTATGTCACCACGTTCTACACTTTGTTTCGAAAAAGCGTTCCAAGTGAGTCGCAATCTTAATGTGACGCTGTCAGGTGCACGGTGCTCAACAATGTGTATCCGGACCAATGTGTACGATCACAGCTCATCAACACTTCTTGTCGTTCTTTCTGCATGTTAACATAGTTCCAAAAACGTTTTCCACTACGGCTGCTTCCAGGGAAACATTCAATCCGAGTAATATGAGAGCGGTCATGACGATGGAAGTTGAATTACATTGCATTGGAATATGTTACCTTATATAGTAGTTTGGCTGAACCTTTATCAGTCATAGCTCTGACTTGAAATTTTAATTTGGAAGAAAACTATTCAGTTGATTATGTTGAACAGATGTAAATCTGCTAAACGGGTTAGTGGATCGCTGCTGGGACAGCCCAATTCCTATTCGGGGTGTCCTAATCTCCCTTCGCCGTCACAAATCGACTAGCAAAATTCAGATCGTATTCATACCCGGACGACACCACATTGAAACGGAAAAGTTGTAATCCCCAAAAATGTATTTGCTATTTATTAGCAATGTAACTTTTGGTCAATTTTCTTCAAATTAGTTATAAGTCATTGCAGTTATTGGTGAACTTAAAAAAAAATGAATATACTTCCATATCTTCTAACGAAAGGTCATATTTGTCGTGTTTCATTTTAAAACATTTTTTCTACGTTTCTGTTCTTGCTCGTGGTAAAGATAAAAAGGTAAGACCAGATGACTTCAGACGTTTTACGGTTTTGTGTTGGCTTATGTTATTAGATAGATACTCAGGTGCCATATCCTTCTTGCATTTGTACTCTACTAATAGAGTGTTCAATTTGAATTTGTATTTTAATGGTAGCCAGTTGAGTTGTACGTACATCTCTTTCACTGGTTTTACTAGAGTTGCAGTCCAGAATTAATCTTATGGCTCGGCGCTGCAGTCTTTCAAGGACATGGTGTAGTGTAGCTCTAGGATTCCATTCACTGGAACAATAATCATGGATTGCGCCTAATACTGGAAAAACTTGCGCATATTTATGGAACGTCGCCTAATCGGGGAATTGCGCCTAATCCTTTAAATTGTTGTGCTTAGTGATGGAACATCGCTTAATCCTGGAACAATTTTGCACCTAATCAAGGATGGTTCGCCTAATCACGGAACTGTTTATGTTTATTTTCCGATGTTAGATACCGTGGGGAAATGTTTGTGCCTAATCATGGAATGTTACTGCCCTTATTCCTGTAAAACATGTCAAACGTCGCAATTGTAAATGAAATTGCATTCAAATCACAGCTGTCAACTATATAGATACTTTATTAGTTATTTGTTCATTTTTTTTAATTGAATTTGTGAACGGTTTCCCTATCTACCTAGATAAACCTATATTTGTATAATAAACCATTTCTTTGTTTCCGTTATTTTTCGATGTAAAGTCAGTCATATCTAATTTGGATTTATGCAGCGTTATGCTGGACTTGCTTAGAACCATATTTAGCCGATGACAAAATCAAGATTCAGCACTACTCAAAACTCTTTTCTTGCCTGTCTTAAACTAAACATACAAGTACTCGAATTGCCTTTATATTTAAATTCGAATTTCGTTTTATATTAAAATCCATTTGTGTTATTTGCACACAAAATTCACTCTTATTATATAATCTGAATATTACTCAATATCAGAATATAGCAATGATCTTGATCTGGTCTTCATTCATTTCCATTCCCCAGAAGTTAAATATCAGTTATAATGTATTTGTTACTGACATATCCGAATTTCTGATACTACAACCCCGATTATTCCACTCAAAATGCGTTGATTATTGTATAATAATGTCACTTGCGACATATAGAAGTCGACACATTTAGCAAAGGATTCACTAAAGCTGATATTGTCAGACAATGAATGTGGTATGTTCAATACGTTTTCTGCTGATTTGTCCTCGTTTGATAAATTTTTTATTACACGAAGACACATTTTTGTACATTATCCAGAGTCAAGATTATAGCACTTTATAGGTCAAGCTTTGAACACAGAAATCAGGCGGAAAACATTTCCCCATGGGGCCTCACAGATCTGTCTTGTTCTTGCCATATATAGGCGATAACGCGTGATCAGATTGCTTATTGTGTGTTCAGAATTTGGTATATATTTTGTTGAGCCTTCTCAGACATGCGAGCTAATTTGTTTATAACAGACGTCCAGAAATGTAGCAGGGAAATCAGTCGTTATGAAATTTACCAGGTAAAATCGGTCGTTATGAAATGTACCAGGAAAATCGGTCGTTATGAAATGTAACAGGAAAAATCGGTCGTTATGAAATCAAGCAGAGAAAATCGGTCGTTATGAAATGTACCAGGTAAATTCAGTCGTTATGAAATGAACCAGGAAAAATCGGTTTTTAGGAAATGAAGCAGAGGGAAAATCGGTCGTTAGAAAATGTACCAGGAAAAATCGGTCGTTATGAAATGTACCAGGAAAATCGGTCGTTATGAAATGAACCAGGAGAATCGGTCGTTATGAAACGAAGCAGGGAAAATCGGTCGTTATGAAATGAACCAGGTAAAATCGGTCGTTATGAAATGAACCAGGTAAAATCAGTCGTTCTGAAATGTACCAGGATAAACGGTCGTTATGATATGTACCAGGAAAATCGGTCGTTACGAAAAGTTCCAGGTAAAATCGGTCGTTATGAAATGTACTAGAAAAATCAGTCTTTAAAAAATGTACCAGGAAAATCGGTCGTTATGAAATGTACCAGGAAAATCGGTCGTTATGAAATGAACCAGGAAAAATCGGTCGTTAGGAAATGTACCAGGAGAAACGGTTGTTATGAAATGAACCAGGTTAAATCGGTCGTTATGAAATGAACCAGGTAAAATCGGTCGTTATGAAATGTACCAGGAAAAACGGTCGTTATGAAATGTACCAGGAAAAACGGTCGTTATGAAATG
>JAVFBZ010191806.1:0-10336 GCA_032466195.1 Katharina tunicata
GAACGTCCAATTTTCAATTTTCAATTTTCCGACTTCAGTAAAACGAAACGAAAATTGAAAATTGAACGTTCATTTTTCATCGTTCGTTTCAAGGACTGAAGACACAAACAACGAAAATTGAACTTGCAAGTGTTCCACGGACCCAGATCACATGTGACGTCGCAGTCTTCGAATGCAGTTTGACTGTTGGGTTTTGTGAAAGAAGGTTTCTTAGCCCAATAAAAATTGCCATTCTGTTATGTCACTGGATGACATAACTTTTAGTTATGCCATTCGTGTTTTTTCACCCACAATGGCCAAAGTATGGGATAAATTATGTTATGGGAATAGATTTTCAAGATTCATAGACGTGAGATCAAATCTGACGTAAGGAGACGCACTGTTAAAATGAGATGCAGTACACATCCTTATGTTTTTATATTTCGGAAAAAAGGTTTGTGTTTGCAGTTATCTCCCTTTATTGTTTATACCTCTTGCTCGTTGTTTGCTAGTCCGGATAAGGTTACTAATTCCCTATTCCATTGCTGACACTGTGATGAACTCTGGCTGCAGTAAGCTGGTCATAGATGATGGAATTGCATGTGTACACTAACTAAGAAATGGTCTACAATTTAAGTTCAAATATTAGATTTTCGATTTATTCACGCGTTGATTTGTTGTAAGTTGTAACTAATTGAAAGAAATGTTAGATGTAAAAGCTTCTTTATAGAACAAAAATAACCAAACTCAAACACAAAACTGTGTAATACATTTTTTAGTTTTTAATAACAAATTCATGTTTAACATAACACAAACATTCGTCCAAACTCGTCATCCAGCCATACCAGTTTCATATATCTAAACAAAATGACATGACTTTAATCGGCTGCTACGGACCAACACAGAGTGCGTGCTATATGTGACGTAACCACAGACATTTTGTACAGTATTCATATCTTCAACACAGAAACATAATTATCATATATCATTAAGAGTATGGGGCTAGTTACCAAGTAATGTTAATTCTGAGCGATATAAAAATCTTAGCAGCGAGGAAACAGAATTATAAATATCTGATATGTGCAGGTGTAATTTATACATGTGTGCAGTTTGACATTGCAGGTGGCTGACAAAGGCTTGCATAGATAGTTACCCAATACAATCGTTAGGTAGAATTAGTTCGTTTTTCCCCGATTAGAACTACCACATACAGCTACTCCAATGAACACCTTCTTTTCTGAAAGTGTAAGCTCATAAATAATATATATCAAACTGTTGGATTAATTGGTGTGCCTTAATTTTAATTTGACAAAACCCCCGTCCGTAAATCCACCCATTAAGACCTAATCATGTATTACGCGAGACATTATTTGAGCAAAAGTATGTATTAATGTAGACGGCACTGGCGTTGCGACTTAAAATTTGGTATGATGTAAATAGGATTGAGAGAATAACAGCAGTCAATCTAGCCGTGTCAATTCACATTAAACCCCTTGATAGATAACACCAACTTAGTTTGAATGATCCTCACTAGCCACAGACTGCAAACAAACAACCCAGGGTTTAAAAAGCGCTCCGTCTACGACATTATACAGAATCCTTTTAACAAAGAAAAGGGTCGTCCAGCACCAGCCCCAAGGGTAACAACTTATTGAAACAAGCTAGTTTAACAAACTCCGGCTAAGCAGTACATGTAGCTCTACAATTAGAGACCTACAAATCCAAGTCTGTGAAAAGTTGTATAAGAGGAGTGGATTTTTTCCTCAGGAAAGACACCCTAACAATCGGGATCCCCAGCTTGAACCAGCGTTTAGTCTGCCCTGGGCCAGGAAATCAATTATTGAGCGTGGATTGCATTTACACGAGTCCAGTGTTTGTAAAATGGGGGTAGAGGTGCTTTTTAAGAAAATGCAATTGAATCCCCTTTTATCCGATAATCGACGTCTCCCTGGAAAGTCAAGAGACACAGCTTCCCCTAAGAAGCACAGTCTTCTCTTGCCCGGGGCAGCAAAGACAGAATAGCAGATCAGTTCCTGATGAATCTAGTGTCACACTTGAGTGTGTGAATTTGTCACACTCTCCTGTAGAGGTTCAAAGCCTATCAACCGAGGTGGTCCGTAGTTGTACTGTAATAGAGATAACAATATCAATGGCGAGCAACGCTAAACATTAAGGCCTATCTTTCTAATTACAAATATCTATTTGAAAATGGAATGAGACTGGACCAGACTAATCTCCTGTGGATATAAAAGTCTTGACAGTTGATATGCAGTTGTTCTTAAAACCTTCAATACGCTGGATATTGTGGGTTCTTTAAAGTCACATACACACCCAAACAAAACAAACAAATTGGACATTGTTTCACATCCCACATTTTGTTTATAGCCAATGGACCAATATGTCATCGATGAACACGTCATCGAGTACTTAACTGGCTTTTTTTTAATCAAGTTTATTAGAGTAGATTGATTTGATTCATAAGTTAATAACACCAAAAATACAAAGATAATCCTTGAAGAAGCTTATTAGACAAGAACACAGGTGTATAATTGTATCATTCAACATAACGTCGTGGTAGACTTTGTTCAGCTTTCATGGCAGCTTTCATTTAATTGACTCCTTCAATTAAATTAAATGAAATGGAGGTCAATTTTCACTATTGAATTAAATTTTGTACGTTTAATACATTAAAATCACAAGGAATGTATGAACCAAATTTTCATAGAACTAATATTGAAAGTGAGCAATGATGTCATAATGTTTAGATCTGGCCTGGTTAAGTTATTAATATGTTTGAGAAGAAAACTTGAAAGATACTGTGTAGAAGTCTGTGGAAAAATGATGAGATCCATAGAAACATTTGATCAAAGTATATTTAATGTCGAAATGACAGACTAGTGATTCAAATGCAGTATATTTGTTGGGCCAATGTCAAGATGTAAGTAAGCTTTAGGGTGACAGCAACACCACATTGAAAAGATAACAACTAACTAATAAACACCAAAAACAAAACAATATACAGATAAAACAAAAACAATTGACCAGTGTCGTTTATATTTAAATACTAAAGCTTACTGAAACGTTTTCCTGTTGAGAAATACTTACTGTTGAAACAGATTTTTCTGGTATGGGATAGTCACAGGCGAATGCCCCATTTTCTCTCTCAGGAAGAGGTGGGTGATACCCTCTATGGTTTTGGTTCACACCAATTGTAGATATATCCTACAACAAAAACACAGCAACAAAACCTACAGTTACAGGTTTTCAGTTTTTCTTTTTTTACCAATTTGAAACTGGGATCTTTTTCACCGCCTCATTATTGACCATGCGTTTTAATAAATGTGACAACAAAAATTGGAGAAAATATCAAGACAACACGAGTATACTATCGATGAAAAGTCAGTAATAATATCTTGTAAAAAAGATAACAAAAATGAGAATGATAAATGTTCAGTCTTTAATTTTGAAATTTGCTGACACATTAACAGACATTAACCTTTGTGAGAAGATGCACATTCTTCAAGCACTAACAATAAGAAAATAAGTTTTATTGCTTTTATGTTCTATTTCGTCGCATATCATGAGAATTAGATAATTTAAATGTCCATCCAATATTTCTGTGTGATATTAGAAATAGAGAGCTAGTTACGGATCAGCGGACTTTCCATTGGAATTGTTTTATTACGAGAAACTCCGTCGTTTCTTCTGTTATGAACATATGACTGGGTAATGAGATCTGACAAGCGGAAATGTTGGGAATTTCGCAAATCATACATAGTCCCATGTAGCATGTTAATAGTATTAGTCTCACAGACACAATCGATCGTCTCTGGCTATGGGGCTATCCAATGGCGTGGATACTGCCAGATACGCCATGAGACAATGTGGATTAATGCTACCATCTGGTGGACATCAAATCTCAGGAAAGCTGTTTACGTGTCATTACCTACACCTAAGCTACATGATGATAAACGATGTCATTTTGTCTGCAATAAGTGTCAAATCGGGTCATTGACTAATTTAACATTATTCTGGTATTAAGAACACGAGCCAGATCCTGGTTATCAACGCTTGACATTCTTTGTCAGTATATTTTTTTCTCATGTATATTTGAAATATAGAATATGGAATACTCACATTATTATGAGGGTGTTCCACCAGCGGGGATGGGGAAGATAACAACACCTGCAAACTGCTCTCCCCTTTTTCAGATCTCTTAAGCCTCGATTTGAAAAGAAGTTCGAAAAGTCCCACTATCATGGAGAGTGCAAGACCACCGATTAAAATGTAAAATATTCCTGCAACATTACTTAAAGACAGTGGGAGCTTCATGGATCCTTTCTGTGAAAAAATAGAATATAACATGAAGTAGAAAAAAGAAACTGTAACTATATACACATATCTCAGCTATATTTAACATTCGTAGGTATCATTGAAAAAAATGTCCAGAGTTACGAATCACAATATGATGTTAATCAATATGAGAATGTTTGGTTTCAAAAATCATATTGTACACTTACTTTAGCTGAACCATCCTGAGGCCCACACTCCCCTTTATCATACCACCATTTTTGTTTTAGTTTGGTAAGGCAACTATTTTCATGTAGCTCTAAAACGGCCATACTTATACTGTCACTGTTTCGAAAAAAAGAAGAAGAAGATAGTAAGACATTTTAGAATCTGTAAAAGAACAGAACAATTTTTTGCTGGGATAATAATGCCATAATATCTGTCCAATAATACAGATCTCCACCAACGTAAGATTAAAACATGGTTACCTCTGATTACTATTTCAGCCTGGATGTGAAAAGCTTCCTTCGAATCACGTTAACATAAAAACAGTTAAACGTTTTGTTTTTTCAGTTTAAAGCATGATAGATGTGTCTGTGGAAGCCATACAGTTTCCCAGTTTGCAGAAACTTAAATGATTCTTTAAATAATCCGCTGAGCTCACCGGCTGTTATATTCTGCTTTTTTTGCAACCTACCTCAATGGTGAATCTGATGGTGTGGCTATCCCGAAATTTTTAGCATCTAGATTTGGTCCAACTTTAATTGTGTTGCATGGGCTTCTGTTGTTGATATAGTCATTTGTTGTGGACTCTACTAAGAAAGCGTATTTGCCCTTCGATTGTCTAACTCTTTGGACACCATGGCTAAGACTTTTTACAAAAACCGAGGGTTCGGCTGCGGACATATACGCCCACATCCTCTGATATGTGGGCACTCTAGAGTTCTGAAAGAATATGATATATGTATAAAGATTGATAATTAATCATGAAAAGATAAAAACTGAAAGGAGATTCATAATTGATAATAATGAAAATAATTGAATAGTTGACACAATTGAAATGATTGATTGATTGGGGGTTTACACCGTACTTAAGGTTGTCTTATTTATATGACGGCGTGTCAGCCCAACTGGTGAAGGAAACCACCCTAAGCGACGCCAACAACGTAGAATACGCCAGAATACATTTACAGGACAAAAACAGAACACCACATACATGGGCTTCCCGATGCCCCGTAGCTCAGAGAGCACCAGTGCACAGGCGGCTCCCGTCTAACCACCCGCCGATCGGATTGAAGAACGGGGCATTTGAGTACACGGTATTGGGATGACAAAGTCAAAACCTAAATATCCCGACCATTAAATATACCAGACACTATAGTTAACCGGTTTACTTCCTCTTTTATGGGATAAAAAATCATGGAAATACCAAGGTCAGGGTAACTGGTCAGTACTCATTTGTTTAACAGTATGAAAATCGTAAGAAATTACTTCAAAAAATAGATTGGTACTGCCCCCGCTGAGTGTTCCGTAGGCTATCTCTGTTTGTTTGATGAGATCATCTGCTGATTCTATGGGCGTGGTCATTCTCTCGATGGTGAGGAAAGCCGCCAGATTAGCCGTGTAGGAAGAGATAATGATGAGGGTAAAGAACCACCAGACGCTGCCTATTACCCGCCCAGATACAGACCTTAAAACACAGCACAGATCACAAAGTTACACGATTAGGCCGTTACATTATGCAGTTACATATGCAGTTATATATATTTGCGATTAATCATGACCCTAAGTCTAAGGGAAACCGACAGAACGACATGGTTAACGTGTAATTAAGTAACAAACAAACAAACAAACAAACACAACAAACAACGACAATCAAATAATTTATACAGAACCGGCCATACGCATAATATGATGACATTTTTACGAAATGATCTCCAAAATGATTTACAGTAAAGATAATTCGTTACCTTATTTTAGTTATTTTAGTTCATTGACAACACGTGGAATTGTAGGATAAATAAAAAAAAGTTCAGGCAATAAAACAGTAAGAAATGTTTTTAGATATTAGCTTATTATAAGTAATTATTTAGGCTAACTTTCTGAATTTTTTTTACAATATGTTTGAAATGACGATAGTTGAGCTCTGTAAACTTCTTCTAATGATTTTCACTAAAATACGTGAGGCCATTATTCCATGTACAATTTTGTTTTAATCACCCAATAACTAAATGTCCGAATTCCAAATGTGCTCAAATTGGCAATTTACAATAATTGTTAGATCAAGTGCATACTCGTTTCGGCTGATTGCATTTATTGAGTAAAATAGAGGTCAGCGCCTCTTCTGAGTCTCCATCTAAAGGAACAGTTTAAATACATTGGGGTGAGTTGACCTCTGCTAAACACGTTCGTGGTCAGAAATAAAACTTTGTCTCAAAAGCTCTCTTACATGTTTACAATAGAGGCATCGTTAATTAGCCGAGAGAAACACATTTATCTCTGTCTCATCCTCATTAATAATTTCATAGTAAATTCCCATTTATCAAGCGGCCACTTGGCGGGAGTTAAAGCCAACGCGAATTGAGGCCACCCCGCCATTGTTTGAGATGTTGATCCTAAGGCAAGCAGCAGAATTAGGAAGCGCTGCCGTATAATTACCATCGAAAGACGGAAGACTTCTCACCAATATTGCTGCAGGAGTTAATGAGAAAAGTCCAAGGAAAAGAGATTATAGGCCCGGCTTTGAAAAATGAGAGGGATTCCCTCCCATAAAATAAAACACTATACACGGAGCAAGGAGAGATTAGAAGTAGGAATTAATGCTCTAATCTGAAAAACCACGCACGCTCTCAGCTTACTACAAATCTGTTGGTTTTATTGGCATAAAATATTACAATAAAAACCAATTCCTACATTGATGCAAACAATCTTGTAGATCTACATTCATAAGATCGAGATTGGGTAAAAAAAAGAAATCTCAAGTGAAGATAGTGAGTTTGTCGCTGTAGCACTATATATGGTGTTAACATTACACAACCCTTTCAGTGAGTTTCTGAGCAAGAGAAACAATGGGTGGATTGCAACTTCTTGTTTCTTTACAACACAACCTTTCAATGTATAGTCTGGCATTGCTTGAGATACTATTTGAGATACTATTAAAGATTTTAAAATTCCCTAGAAATAGAGATATATCTAATTGAATAAGAGATGCATTTGAAGCGTAGCGCAAGCAACATTGCATAGAGATTGGAAACATATCGTATCCCTGTTAAATAGGGACGACTTGCATGTTGCTTAGGATTGGCAGGAATCATTAGGATTGTTGACAAATTTACCAGAAATATTAATAAGATTTGTTATGTGCTTGAAACATAATTATCTGTTTATGGGTTAGAGATAGCTGGAATTGCATTAAATATGTATATAATTAAATTAAATATATCTCTGATTGAATAAGATATGTCTCAAATTGGATTAGTGAAATCTTTAATGGAATTAGATATATCTATTATTGAATTATATATATTTGTCTATAATTAAATAAGAGGTATCTGTAATTCCTTTACAGATAGCTTTAATCAAACGGCGATATCTCAAATTGGATTAGAGATATACGTAACTCTGGTGAATTAGATATATCTGTCATTGAGTGTTTTATTTAATAACATAGTACAAAACTGTATGATTATATCTATGACAGAATGGTTTAAAATCAATACATTTCGGGATTTTATATCACTGAAATAGTGCTTTAAACGAATATAGTGTGGTGCTAGAAGTATAACCAAGTCAATATCCTAACGACATTCCGGATACTTGGGGCTTTACAAATTTCATAAATAATAAGTCATACGCCACTAACCTGGGAAAGAAATCACTGCCTTGTTGCATAAGAGCACCGAGAGAAAACCAGAAACTGTTAGGAATATCAAACTCATTAACGACAACCGACCCGCTGGACGACATCATCTGTTTCCATTCATATGGACTCAGTCTGCTGACTACAAAGAGGGACACACTAACACCGCAGTAGGCAAATACAATACACATCCATATATATTTCGAGAGCGGAGCCATAAAGGAAAATACCCCTGGTTTCTCAGTTTGAGGTCTTTTAATCATAATACTGATTCCTAAGTCCATAAATGGCTTTGAAAAGTCTACCACCTTTTCTCTCTCCACTGTAATGGACAAGTCTGCTATTGCCAGGTCAGCTTCCTGTTAAGAGAGAGAAATTATTGAATAAAACTGGCTGGTTACAAAAAAGCCACAGAATATGCATCCAACATATTAATGTGAATAATAAAGCCAACATATTAATGTTCACATAGCTTCCTGTACGTTATAGCCCGTGCAAACCATGTCATTGTGCGGTGATTTTAACCTTCATATTAATTAGCTCTAGAAGAATGCCCTGCTTCCCAAAACTGTGTATGTCTGTGTTTTGTCCTATTGTGATATAACATGTTAGTACAGACAACTCACCCCTCTGACCAGTTCCCCTATCATGCCAGTCCAGGTGCCATTTGGGAGTTTATTCCCGTAAATAGAATCTCTTACTGGGCGCAGGATGTAGTCAAATCTTACGACATTGGCGATTTCAACAGCTAGATCCGCACAGTAACCTGATAACAATTAAATATAAAAATCAAGACATCAGAATTAAGGCTAATGAGAAAAAAATCACAATTATTAAAAATACGTATAGATGTAAAATGTGGACATGTAATATATGGCTTGTAAACACCTTTTGAAAGTCAAGTGTCGTGAACGAAAACCAAATTACAGATAAGTGCATCTGTTCTGCAAGCTGAATTGTACAGAATAGAATCGGTAACTCATTGGTTTATTTTACAAGAGATTTATTTACAAAAGGGAGCTATGGCTGTCCACAATGTGTTAGACATGTCCAATACTTTGACCACGATTGACTCCATTGCGAACATTCTGTAAGCTTGTGAACTCATTTTGAAGTGAGAGTTTGGTGCTTCAGTCGGTATTTAGTATTGTTGTGTTTAGTCCAGGCTGACACAGCTTTCATTATACATGTGGTAGACCCCGAGCTGGTGTCAATACACACCTTCACCTACAGGACGTCTGCAAAACCATTAGGTCCAAGGTGTAAAAACTATGTTGCCACTCTCGAAGGAGTTTGCGCGGATTTAACAACCGACACCTGAGCGTCTGGTTTGAGGGTGTTGTTGGCGAGTATTGATGGATGAACCATACAACAGTCTAACCATTTATTCCTTGGGGACCCTTTGGCGTGACAGCTCATTAACTTATCCTTTGTGTTACATGGTTATCGTTAAATATGACACTTTATGACCTTTATTGTTTGAATAAAATGTTCGAATCTTTAGAGTCAGGCGTGTGTGAAAACGGTAATAGTAGCGTTCTGTTCGAGTATGGTAAAACTATAATTACAGAGGCTGTGTGTAAACGGTAATAGTAGCGTTCTGTTCGAGTATAGTAAAACTATAATTACAGAGGCAGTGTGAAAACGGTAATAGTAGCGTTCTGATCGAGTATGGTAAAACTATAATAACAGAGGCTGTGTGAAAACGGTAATAGTAGCGTTCTGTTCGAGTATGGTAAAACTATAATTACAGAGGCTGTGTGAAAACCGTCATAGTAGCGTTCTGTTCGAGTATGGTAAAACTATAATTGCAGAGGCTGTGTGAAAACGGTAATAGTAGCGTTCTGTTCGAGTATGGTAAAATTACAGAGGCTGAGTGAAAACGGTTATAGTAGCGTTCTGTTCGAGTATGGTAAAACTATAATTACAGAGGCTGTGTGAAAACGGTAATAGTAGCGTTCTGTTCGAGTATGGTAAAACTATAAATACAGAGGCTGTGTGAAAGCGGTAATAGTAGCGTTCTGTTCGAGTATGGTAAAACTATAATAACAGAGGCTGTGTAAAACGGTAATAGTAGCGTTTTGTTCGAGTGTGGTAAAACTAAAATAACAGAGGCTGTGTGAAAACAGTAATAGTAGCGTTCTGTTCGAGTATGGTAAAACTATAATTACAGAGGCTGTGTGAAAACGGTAATAGTAGCGTTCTGTT